>QYTT01084777.1:0-19525 GCA_006980735.1 Dasypogon diadema
TTTTTTCCAAGGACCACTCCTTTGTTTCTTTTCTATTTTAAATTTTTCTCAAGGTGCTAGATTTATGCCTTATTATAACATTTTGTTTGTAGTAAAACAATAGAAAATGCTGTAAAGTAACTTTAACAATCACAGTTTAAAGGACTAGCTAAGAAAAATAAATAAGATTGCCAGCAAATATTTTCATTAACTCTGAAAAATAGCAAATAAGGGAGTTTCAGTTATTTCCTACCCGAGGAGCACAGAAGCAATATACAAAAAATAATATTTAAAATTAAAAACGACATCTCTGTAGGATAGGAAAATTAATTTTCCGGAGAGAAGAATTTGTAAGAATTGTTGGAACGTAAAATCCATGAAAATAGCTTACAGGAAATGTACATATACACAAATATTAGTTAAATGTGGTATAAGGGAATCATATTTTACTGGACGAGGAAGAAAAAAATTCAAGCGGACCAAAACGATTGAACAATGACATGGTCACGGTAAATATACCTGACTCAAATTATGTTATATTAAAGTAGCATAAATTTCAAGGCCTATTTCACTGCCTGTATACGTTATGTAAAAAGAAAGTAAATATTCACATGAATACCTAAAAAGTTCAACGGTCAATCCTATTGAAAGAACTTCCATTTAATTAAGTCAAAGGCCAAAGATTATCTGGTAATTAGTAGAGCCTTCATTAGCTGAGGGCTTTGATATCATCAGGTTCCCTTCATTTTCCCGAGATTATAAGAGATTTAATAAGAAAAGTTTCATGCCAGGGTTCAGCTGCAGTTTCGTAATTTGTATCTGGGGTAGGATTTTCTGTTAATATTCGTCGGCGAGTTACTTTAATTACTATAGAAGTTCCGACTTTGAATTTAATACTTGATTATATTTATATTTTTGTGTAAAAAAAATTTACAGAAATACAGATGTTGTACAATGTAAACAAATTTAACGATTTTGATGTTTTCCAATTGAATTTACTTGTAGAAGTGAAAGAGGTTTGGAAACAGTGATCATTTATTTTTATTTATTATAACATTTATTTGAATTATTCATATTTTACTTTTTACTGACTCACTGCAAAACAAGTTTCAAAATTACAATTTTGAAATTTCTGATGAATTTGAGTCTTTCTTATTGAGGTGTAATTCCCTTCGACTTCACTACATTACCCTGTGGTAATCTCGGTGGAACGACTATAGAAGAGGCAAGATGAATTATGGCAAGAATAGAATCCCCTCATTGTAAGAGGAAATTACTTGTACACAGTCAAAACGATATATTTGAAACTTGTTGTATAGGGATTTGCGTGATTATAAGTCAGGTAATATAATTATTGACTAAGGAATTTTGTAACATCCAATGTTCTCTTTTTCCAGTATTCTTTATTGCACGAAGCGCAAAAATAGCCGCAGAGATGCTAATAGGCTCAGATTATTTTTGCAGAGGATAGGATAAAAGTTTTCGAAGATCTGGAACAGACAGACAGAATATTCAACAACCTTTGTTTTCATGTTTTACCTCTTCCCCAGAAAATCGGTTTACATGCTTTTTTTTAAGCTTTTATCTAAGCTAAGGGGACAACGGGACAACCCTATGATGCACACAGCACAACTTAGGCGGAGGAAAATTTCAGGAAAGAGAAGATTGGGAAATTATAATCTGACAAATGTTGCAAGTGGTTTCGCAAGTACAATGACGAGAATTGCCTCAAACACTGGTATCCAGATAAATCACTGCGCCCTCTGCAGGTAGGACTATACAATACAGGGTAATCATAAGCTCGACCACTTGAGACTTTCTCCCGATTGATGTCCATCTGAATCGCAAACACGCCCTGATCAGATTTATCGCACTCCTACAACTTGTCAGTAAACTAATAATAGCTTTAACGCTTTAGTTGTTTGCACAATACTTCTTTTGGTAAAAAACGCACTTTGAACGCAGTCATGTAAATCTCTGTCTACTACTATATGAGACCATCTTAGATACTCTAAGATTAAGAAAATATTTCGGAAAAAGGCTCGGTTAACGAGTATTCCTCCATCACAATAACATACCATTCCATTCTTCGTGTCAATCTGGAACTGAGTTTAGGACACTCTGGTGAGCAATTTTATTGCATCCACTCTACAGTCTAGATCTGTACCATCGGAAAATTGTTATTGCCAAAACTAAAAGAACACATCAAAGGCAAAAACAAATAAATGACGCTAAAGAAGCCGTTTATTAGTCTATTTACTTTTCGATTCATCCCCGTATGGAATTCTTTATCTACTCACCAGTTCTATCTTAGGGTCTACCATTTCTTTTGCTCGCCATACGAAAAATATCTTTTTTCTCGGAAAGGGTATCACTTTACACCATACTAAACTATTAAAAAACTACAAATCTATCCAAAGTTTTGGAGAATACTCCACAAATTATTACAACACGTCAGATATATGTACAGATGACCTATACAGACAGATATGTGATAAGCTAATTATTCATTTGAAAGCATTGAATAACCTTTTTACCACAAATCTAATCATTCCGATAGATTCCACTTCAATTCAGCTAGAACTTTACCAACATACACCATGAATGAAAGATACTTGTATCTTTGCAATGTCATTATTTTATTTCTGACTCAGCACTTTTGGAGGGATATAAGAAAACGTGCTCTTCCAACATGGATTCGGTTTCCATTTGAAAATCTTCTTCGTTTCGCTGTTTGTAAAAGTTTATCCATAACTCCAAAACTTTTTGGGTTTCTATTAAAGCAGATAATTTTGCAAGTAAGTGCATAAAAGATGCTTTTTGTAAGAAGACTTAAATTTCCTTTAAATATGCTCATTTGTTCATTTATGATATTATGGGGATATGGAATAAAATGGGCGGAGATTTTGCTATAAATGAGAGAATTACTATCAGGAGGAAAGAAATTGATTGCTTACATTGTTGCTTATACGGAAATTTGGAATATAATAAATTAACATAGAAATTAATTAAGAAGAATAAAAAAATTTAATTAGAAAAAAACTACTTATACTATCAGACTCCTAGTACTACTCAATCTCCCAGTAGACACACACACTCACACACATTGGACGATCCTAATCGCACCCACCAAAATGCTCCAAAATACCTTTGCTAAACGCCCCGAGCTCTGCTACCCTTTGGATATAAGTCTAGCAACTTGAACAGAAAAATATATGGTGAAATATGATCACCAAGTAAACCAGACAGAAATCGGACAAAACACTGATCACAGAAGGTCATCCTATTATTAAGAATAATATCCAAATTTCTGGCATTGTCATCACGATTCAGGGGCAAATTATTGAGAAAAACTTTAGGCAAATTAGAGTTATTGTTAAGTTCAGCGCGTACAAAAAACCATATAAGGTTAATTTGACGGATTAAAAGCTAAGCAGTTATCGATTGACTATTTCGAAATACGATCTAAGTCACTGTTTAGCTTGGTAACATATGAGTGAAAAAAGTTAGCTGATGCACTAATATATAATTGGCAATCATCAGCATAGAGATAGATATCAGAGTGTGTACAAAAAGAAGCGGCCCCAAAATTGAACCCTGAGATACCCCGTATGAAATACCAGCGATTAAATATACTTTTCCTTCTACTCTAACCTGTTCCATTCTACCAAAAAGAATGATGAATGATGAACTTGACGGCGATTGGATGACATGTATGTAGAACTTAGAATGGTTAATGTTATCAAAGACTTTAGAGAAGTCAATGAGAACCAGGTAAGAAACCCCTTTTCTATTTAAAGCGAATCTCATGAGTGATACCGATGATAACCTGACTGCCACTTTGTAAGGTGGTGGTTCAAATAATTGAGAAGTTAATTACTTATGAACTTCGGAAGATAACATAATATGCTAATTGGCATAAAATCAGAGGGAGCAGAAGAGCAGGATTTTTTGCATTTTTGGGGACCACACATTGGAAACAGAGAAAGAGGAGATTGCGTAATTAAACAGGTGTGCTATCACAGGTAAAATAATAGGCATTAGTGATTTTCAGAATTTAGGTGAGATCCCGTCGGAGGCAACAGTCTGTGATTTTATGCCTTCTAAGACTACAGTCTCATCAACATTATGAAATGCGAAGCCTTCAAAATTCTCGTCAAAATTGGGGGAGAAATATAGCCTTCCTATTATTCCGGCACTTTGGACCGAGGTAAAGTGTTGATTCAATGCGCCAGTCACAAAATTACAATGAGTCTCAACTCAATTTCTGAAAAGTGTGAGGTAAACTGTTGCTGGATATCCGATTTGGCGGCTATGATCGTAGTAGTTACATGGTTACATGCGATTTTTCTTGTAAGCAGATCTTAAATTATCTGATCTGAGTCTCTTGTAGATTAAACAAATTGATTCGTAGTCATGCGGTAACTTATGGTTTGGAGCACGAAACTATGTATTCAATAATATATCGTCCCTGAATATCAAGTTAATGAAGTATTACTTTGTATAATTATGATTATCTATGATCACCGTCTTTTGTTCTGATTATTTAGTTATTGATTTTACTATGTCTTCAGTAGATTATTATACTAAAAGTTTGATGTCCCATACTTTTAAATAATTTCAAATTTATCTATACTATAAGAATTTCATTTTTAACTGTTAAATTTGTGTTTTATTGTATTTGTCCTTAATACATCGCTTAACTAGCGACTATTATTTAAGATGCACAACGTTATTCACACTATATAAACTACAAAGAAAGATTTTCAGGTTTACTGGTAACGATAACATCAAGTTTCGATACTCTGGAGCATCGATATAATGTTGGTTGTCTTCAGTTTTCCCATTGATATTTTCATAAATATTGTTTTCACAAAATTTTAGCCCGATTTCTTGTATAGTACAACCTACTCCCTTACCATCGTTCTTCCTCCTCCGCCTTGTAGACAAGCTTTGATTGACTGCATAAGAAAGTAGGACAACTATTATCAACAAAGACTCCCTTCTTTACTTTCAGGCCCTTCCCTTTTTAATACATTTTATATTGCCTTGAAATGACAGGGTGATTACGGAGCTCAGTACCTCAAGAGGAATGAATTACACGAGTAGAAGTGTTGAAAAAAAAGCTAGAGAAACAAATGTTCTTCAATAAAATTTCTTTTCTCTTTTACTTTATTTTTCGAAAATTAAAGACAAAGCTCATATCTTTTGTGTTTCTACGCAAAAGGAAAAGAAAATAAAATAAAATATTAATGTCAAAGAAATGAGCGCTTTAAAAAATCAAGTGTTTTTTTAAAAAATAAAAAAAAGAATATATCCCCCTGTATACATTTAATAAATATCTCCGTACAGAAGTATGTAAAAATGACCTTTCAGAAATAATTCATAAATGCAAACAGGAAATGGCAAACATTAAGGCATGCCTGGGCGTGGGAAGCATCATATAATAAAATGTTTGTGTGCAACCGATATAACAGTTGACAACAAATTTGCGGAATACCACAATTTAATAACAATAAACCCAGCCCCTTTATATGTTTGCCCAGACATATTAAAGATTCCCATCACGCTCGCTGTCAGAGTTAACCCGGCTCTGGCTGACTAGCATAATACATCAAGTTGTGACATAATTAGCACGGAGGCGCAAACATGTTTTAATTAGTGAACTTTTCTGACAGCCCACTTGTTTGCTATGCTCCCGAATAGAATTGTTCACCCGCATTACTTTACCTACAATAAATATGTTTTTGCGGCAAAACGCCTGTAGTTCCACACCTACCCGTTCTGTTTGCATTCAATTTGCCCGCTGTTGTGGTGGGAAAACGAACCCAATTCAAAATTTGACTCTCAAAGTGCGGGCAATTATATTTCCCGGGCGGTGTCTATCTTTTCCTTATTTCAAGTGACATTCGGTCGAAATGTATCTTTCTGCCGCGCTTGTGAAAACTTTTACCTCTGATAATCCCGAAATGTGACAATTACCCCCTTATACATAAATGATGCCACCCCCGAGAATAAGATGTTGTCAGTACTTTCGGCCCCTTGAGATTTCTGGCGCCAGCATTTTTGTGTTGGGGCATTTTTATGACATTCTAAAATTACTAGAAATGTATCACAGACCAGGATCCATTTACGTGCTTACCATAGCTGCATGGATGTAATGGATGTGACTTTTCAGCTTCTGAACGTTCCTGATGGTGCACATTCAACTCCCAACAGTCATGATGGACTGGATATGTTATGCAAAATTAATTTCGTGCCGGTACAAGAAATAGAATAGCAGCGATTTTGACTCGCATATAAAGGAAATTGTTCTGCTCGTTATTTGCAGGCTCCAGCTTTTGTCTGGGATGTCCTTTTCACTGTCTGATCCTCTTTCAATTATGAGAGCACTCAACGCTGGCCATTGAATGGAAAGTGCGGTCGAGTGGAAAATACAGGACCATATTTACAAAATAAACATTATTCGGGATATAGCAGAAAGGAAAACACTCGGCGTGAATTCCTATTGATGGATAATTAAGCAGTAGATATTCACACAGGAGGAGCACTGATAAATGTCAGATTTTCATAATAATCGCCTATGGAGTTTAAATATTGATTTCTATGGTATGTTGTTTTTTTACTGTGCATTCAAAGCACAGGGAATGTCCTATGATGCCTTAGCCTTAGAAAAAAAGGGGTGAAGACGGATCGTTGACCGGGTATCATGCATAGGGATTGATATACAAGGAATTCGACCGGAGTTTTCGTTGAAGCATTGAAGTAGCTATAAAAGAGCGACAGATAAAGAGTATGGCACCAATGCTCCAGGGAATCGGTTTTAGAGGCAATCGTCTCGTTGCCTTCTTCTGGACTTTGTCGAAAGCGGACAATACAGTTCGTCCTGCCCCTGCCCAAATGTGTGAGTTGTATTCAAGTTTGAGTCTAATATTAGCCTTATATGATGATGATCTGTCCAACTAAGACTCTTGGTTACCTGAACCCCTAAGATGTTGAATTTGGGAAAGTTAGAAATGCTCATTCCATTGACGAAAAGAGGTGGGGGGGAGGTAGCGGCTTTTTTAAGAGAAATAATAAAGCTTGGAGTCTTGAATGCATTGCACTTAACACGGTTCACTTTGCGTCAGACACCTGATTCAGATGAGTACGCAAAATCAAAGATACTGTCGTCTGCAAAACTGTGAAATGGAAAAGAGTTGGAGAGAATACAGACACCTGCGGCACGCCAGCATTGATATTATAAGCGTTGGAGATAACAACATCCCATGTAACATGGATGGATAGAAAGGAAATTTTCAATTCAAGTAAGAAGAAAAGGGTCAAGGCCAAATTCCCGAATTTTGGCTAAAAGAGCAGAGCGCCAGACTCTGTCAGAGACCTTCCAGATGTTAGACACAACTATCTTCGATTCACTAAAATTATGGAGACAATGACTTCAACATTCAGTAAGGAATCATGTCACCAGTCGAGCGTCCGGTTCGAAATTCATACAGGTGGTTGTGAACTAAATTTTTTGTCTCAATTTTTTGCCTGAAGTAATGTGGTGGTAAACTGTTCCGGACTAGAGTCCTCAGAAACATCGCTCATGCTGATTTATCATGAAGATTTATAACACATAACGCTAACTCGGGGTAATTTACTCTTATCTATCATTTCATATCCACATGGCGCTACCCAGAGCTATTGTTGTCGCATTTTTTATACATTGAAGAAATGTTTTCACAAAACTAGACTCGAATTATATAAAAAAAAACTTACTCTCTCGCTATACTCATGTTTGTCAATTTATGACTTCTATCCTTTGAAAATGAATTTATTCATTTTGTTCCAATTGCAATTCGTAAAATCTATTTGAAATCAGTTAAAGCAGCCTATAATGCGCAATTGGTTTCTTAATATTAAAATTCATTCTTGAAATCTGAATTAAGGGAAATGGTAACGTTTAATATAAAAAAAGTGCCCGAAGATAACTCAACGGAGGATGTGCCCCAAGCAAAACAAAAGCGAATAGCAATAAAAAATTTATTGCTAGGCAAAATGAAATTTGCTTTCCAAATATACATTAGTAATAAGTATCTTTACCTTCTGAAAATCGTAAGCCCGTAATTCGCCACCAGCTTTGACAGTCATGAAAAAAACAAAAGTGGGAAAATGTATCCCAAATCTCTTTCTCCAATACATTAAACCCAATATAATTTATCCTTTGCAAAATGCCGTTGTCAGTCCATACCCACCCACCAATACCTTGCCATGCAATGAGTCAATCAAAGCTATTATCGTCTGTTAGGAATTCTTGGAAAAGGATTCTCCTTAAGAAAAAAAAAGTGAAAAGGGAAAAATTCCCTTTTTTCATCATCAAAACGAACTTTAGTCAATACGTCGTATAAAAGCAAAGGAACACATCCACGAAATGAAAAACGTGTTGGTAGGCTTGAGAGGGGTGAAGCGGCACAAAGAAGCTCCTGTCTGTAGATGCATGTCTTATTTCGTTATCCTGAAACCACATGAATCACAAACTCCTGTAACGCTCGATTATATGGGGCGCGGGTACTGATTGAAACTGATTCAGAATGACGTCTCGAACTGCCTTTGGTAAGCGAGCTGTAAAGCAGGGGTGGTTGCCTAAAATTTGATTACATACATACAAAAGTAGCTTAAGGCAGAGGAATTTAAATGAAAATTAATAAATTTTTCCCTGATTGAATTTCAGATACGTTTAGAATGAGACGATCATCGTTTTCTCCATTCAGTGCGGCAAAACAAGAGCCGCTAATCGTTGTTGAGGAGTCCGGACTCATGGAGGAGGAAGAACAATCAAATTCGGATACACCAACACATAAGGCTAGCTTAGATATAGACTCACCAGTTAATCCATATCTATTGTCACCGTGGCGTGATCCTCGGGAGGCAAGAAAGCATTCACTTCCATCGCAGCAAGTCACAGAAGGTATCACGGCTAGTCAGGTTCGACGTCTATCAGAACGTGGAGGAGAGGGTTCCGGACCATCCCCAAAGGAGGCAGCTTTTTTAGCCACACTTTCGCAAGCTCCAGCTCCATCGGGAAGACGTCACTCAGTTGTAACCATATCAAAGGTACCACCTACATTGTTTGGACGAAGTCGCCGTGAATCTGTGGCAGCCTTCCCACTTCCAAATAGGTAATTTGATTTTTTAACGAAATACTTTGCATAAAAAATGATGCTTTGAGGGAAAGTTTTGCACAAGTTATTTAGGGTGAAATCTACTCAACTATTTTATCATGTGTAGGTTTCTGAAATTTTCTGCTGAAATTAAACAGTTGAGGTATTTTGTCCAGCAATATTCAAACCCTGAAGACTTTATAATTAAATTATGCAGGTAGGTTCTTTTGGACTGCACAAACAGTATACATTGCATTTTCTGTTTAATTTTGGGGAAAATTGACTCTTTTAGTTTTAAGACAGGCACAGGTTCCTAATGGAACTCTATACTTTGTATTTACAGTCGAGTACTTGGATCACGACGTGAGAGTGGCTCTTCAGTGGGCCCGCCTTCAACAGATCTCCTTGGAAGTATACATAATCTTCAGTTAGACATCATGGACGACATTGTGCAATCTAGAAAGGCCAGAATGAAGTTGTGGACAACAAGCAGTGAAAAAGTATGTGAAGTTCAAACAGTTGACGAAGCTGGCACCAGTACATCACAGCGCTATACAAATCGCAGATTCTCAGATTTTGTAGGATCAAGTCTACCTACTATACCTGCACATCGACGAGCATCAGAGCATCCCGCCATTGTATCACCCTGCCTACCACAACCACCAATACCCCAATCAAATCTACAAAAGAAAAAGAAATCGAACTTTCTGAGCAGTAGTAGAACGGAATTAGGATCGATTTTTAGTAATTTAACTTCGTCGGCCATTGAAATAAATAAATGCGATGATGCTCCAGCGCCCAAATCGAAGCCCAGTCCTTCGTCGAGTTCGACACTTGATCCAAATGCCGGAAGATCAACCCGATCTAATAGTTTCGATGTATCCCTATTGCACAATGCCAAACAATTTATCTCAGACACAGAAGATAAAAGTGCTGCTGCCCTTTCGGGTTGGTTTGCAAAGCGTCATCAGCCTATAGCCAAGAAGAAGACAGTCAGAAGTAAGAGTACTGCAATGGCCATATCAAAGGATATGCTCGATAGGATCCAAAATAAGGACGGTAAAGAAAATAAAAAAACTAAATCTAAGGTTAAGTGGGAATCGAAGGGACCAATGATGGATGCTCATGTGATCGGTAGTGCTATAGAGGGTTTCTTAAGAAAAAATACTCCGTCGAATAGTAGTAAGGGAGCAATTCCCAAAGAATCTAGGAAGAAACAGGGTTCTGTACGATCCAGCCTGAATTGGTTTACTAAAGGTGAAGAAGATGATTCCAAGGATACTTGTGATTCATCTTTGTGTTCCACATTGAAGGATCTGTTCGTCAAATAATTAACTGGGAATTTTAGCTTTAAGTTTAGTTAAGCATGGTTTCCCTGCTTCCTGTACAAAAGTTGTAGAAAACTGTGGTGCCAAATACCTAAGTGTCAGTGGATGTCCTTCCTTTATTGATTTAACCAATTTTACATGGATCATCTTCGTGTTTTAAATTAAACGTAAAAAAAACACTGTTTTTGTACAAAGTCTAGAATAATTTGTAAATAATCGTGAAATGAAATTGTTTGTTTTTATAGAGTAGTGTAAGGAATGATTTTCGTTTTTGAAATTATTGTGGAAATTGTTTATGTTTTTGATTAGCGACATTTTCAAAAAATAAAGTAAAGGACTAGCTTTTGTTTGTTGTGTTGAATTCCTCTACAATTCTACTGCTTTAAGCTTGTCTAACTTTCACTCCAAGTTGTTTAGACATTGCTTTTTATTTACTAGCAGTAAGGATTCCAATCATATCTCTCTTGTATCCAGAGGCAAGTAGTCTATCGTTTGGAATAAGTATTCCTTTCGTCATGCGCAACGGACCCCCTAGATGCGAAAATTTAATAATAAGGACTTCTTCCGTCTCAATACAGTCCATTCTTTACTAATAAGACCATTAGCCTTACAGCTTTAAATTACCATCATAAAGTATCAGATTGGAGTTAACAACTATGCCAGAAACATAATTTATGAATAGAAAGAAGAGGATCCAATTGAGTTCCCTGTGGAACATCAGATTCAGCTATAATTTTGAGAAAAACCTCATAAGCAATCTGCGATTACTTAAGGAGAAAGACAATATGGGAAGGCCAGGGTTTCACAGTTTGTAAAGTAATTTCTTATGAAATATAAGTGCCACCAGAAGAGACAGGGTGTTATATTGTTCGCAAGGTATAGAATCTAAGGTATTTGGGTGAGATAAACTCCTAGTAAAATAACAGAGTTTTCGCTGTAGAAGATGCTGAACTCATTTGTCATGACTGACTTAAGTTTCAATTTGTTTGGGACCATAAGATTTTTGGCTGAGTTTTTGTTGAATTTGTTTTTCATACTTATTACCTGTACTGTACTGTATCTTATACCTAAGATTCTCCAATCTTGTGTACAGCTTTAATACTGGTAATTGAATATTCACAAAATAGAAAATATATCCCAAGATAAAAATTTTCAAAGTTTCTTTTTTGATTTTTTTTATTTTTATTTTTTATACCTGGGTATCAATTATCTTAGAAAACTTCAAGGTTTGAATGTAGATAAGATACACTTATGTACGTAGAAGCTTTTGTATTTTAAGTGACACACATTTTAGATAATTATTTACTATATCCAAAGGAGGAGGTTGTACTTTCCTTGAGTAGAATATCATTGTGGTTTATTTAATCGGATTACAAAGAAAACAGAATTTGTACATCCTATCCCTTCATTACTAACATTTCGTTTTCTTCTGAATGCACACTTTGATCTGATAAAGTTGAGCAGAACACAAAATTGAATAATCTCAAATAATGTTTCGAAACATTGAAATCGAAGCCTTAATTGAATTTCCGCACCTTCATTATAAGTATCTATCTAGGTTGAGAATTTTCAAATTTGAATTCATACAATTCCCATTTATCCTATTATAGTGACTCTCAGCCCCCCTTTAGCAATTCTTTAAAAAGTCTCCATCATTTTCCGCCAGTAAAATGAGCAAATGGATCTAAGAAATATTTTCTATCCTTCAACTTTTTCCAAAGATTGTAGACAAGAAAAATTTCTTGCAGACAGGAATTTCACATTTTATTCTTGGAAGAAAACTTTAAAGAAGATTGATGTGGTTTCGAATTCTTAGGCTTCTTTCGTCTACTTTAGACTGCCAAGTCGAGACGTAATTGCCTTGAATAATTTCCATTGAATTTGAACCAATGAGTAACTCATCAACAAAAACCTGTTGCATTGGAATTTCTTGGTGTAGTGCTTTCAGAAAAAAGGAGAAACTCTGGTGATTTTGGGTTGACAAGGACTTTCTTAGAGCAATTTAATTACAACTCTACGTGTGAATCATATATGTATTACTTTGACGAATGCATACACAACAAACAAATGCCAATTGCCAAGAATATTGTAACCATCTTGAGCATAAAATTTTTTTTTTGTAAAATGTACATTTAAAAAAAGGGCGTAGAGAAGATTGTTGTTTAGAATTGCGTAAAATTCTAAATTAATTTTAATCCTAAGATGAACCAAAAAAAGAACTCAATAAAAGGGGTGAACTCTAACATTATTAGGAGTAACAAATTATATGTTGTTATTGACAGTATGATTTTATGTAAATATTCGAAATTTTAAAAAGTTATTTTGTACTCGATTGTCGAAATTGTACCATTTAGAAATGAATTTAATCCACTATACACGCAAAAAGGAAATAAAAATTCACACAAAGGTGTTTCAAAATGTATAAGAATTATTTTGGCCTATCAAACTAACACTACAAACTGAGTGAGAACAATCAATCTAATATTGACACTAACGATAACAAAATAGAATTTCATCTAAGGATAATCAATGCAGCAGAAAGGAGAACAGAATTATTTTTGAACTTTGAGCATTAAAATTGTACACAAGAATTCACTAATCGAAGCATTCATGTTTTCATTTCTTATCTAGTAAATTAAAACAGCACAAAAGTAACTTGATGTTAAATAGTAAGTAGCGATACGGAAACAATTGAATCTTAAATGTGGAAAAAAACGTTATCACCCTTCTTTTGATCCTTAGACAAGAAATCATGAAAGTTTTTTTTGTTTTCCTGGCATTCATGAAACCATCACATATGGAGAGATAATATGACTGCTGATACAAATAAAACTTATCGTCTTTCAATGTGCGAAATAATAATATTAAAGGTCGAATTTTCATCAGAAATCATATCGAAGCTCTATTATGGCAAGTAGCCGGGAGATATATCTTCGCACAAATTGCCATTTATCACCGGAGAAAATGAAAAAAAAAACAAATATCATACAAAAGTGTTAAAATATTTCTGCCTTCACCACATATGGAAAAAAATAAAGTTAACTCTTGACAAAGCAACCACCAAAAAAAGAATGACAATATCTGTTTACTAAATACAAATACATATATATGTTTTGATTTTTCTATGTACTATATCTATAACTATATCTTTCTAGAGATTTTTCAAGTCTATCTGTACTGTAGCCTACTATAACACTGTTCTTCTATCTTTGGAGAGCCTATCTATAACATGACTCGAAAAAATGCATATTGTTTATATCGGTGTTCAAAGTCGTTCTTAAATTGTTAATAAATGACATTCACTACTAAACAATGTTAATGTAAATGTAATTCTATCGTAAATGATAAAATATTTTATAAATAGACTTCTACTAATTTTTACGAGATATAAGGGATTATATATGTATATGGTATAAATAATATTTCTATGTGGGTACATTTTAAGATATTAGGTCCCTAACCTAAAGTTGAAGAAATTGAAATATTTCCCGTAAATAAAGTCAGTACCTGTACTTCTCCTGGATTCAGCATTCCTCTATTGTCCGGCCTGTCCTCTCCCGCCACCTAATTCTAAAAAAAACATATAAAATCAATAAAATTAAAACCAACATCAAATGTAAACAAACTTACCTCCTTCATAAAGCGACAAATCTGATGTCACAGCTTGACAGCCATCAGCTGTCCCACTTGTATTGTGGTGGTCCACGTCCGAAAAGCAGTTACGGGATTTTGCCTATTTGCCCGCCCAACGCTTTTCGGAGTATATAAATAGCGCGGCGGCTGTTTTCAGACTTCAAGTGGGTCAGATGGTTAAGGCGGCCTTCTGCCAATATATTAGAGTTTACTCGTCCAAGTTTTCTTGTATTTGTTTAGCAGCTTTCAGCATTTTTTAATTAATTTTAACTTTAATTCCTGATTACAGCAACTTTCTCTTTAATCCTCTCCAGCTTCACCTTATTCCCCGATAGGTGGAGAGGAAGAAATTTATTACGATCTTGGTCCATTTTATTTAAAACCGGTTTCGGGAATTTTTGTTGTTGGTTTCAGTATTAGTTTCTCTCTTTTTACAGAGAAAACTTTGAGTTAGAACTGCGGACTCTTCGTCGTCATTTAATTATTATTGTTATTTATATTATAGATTTTTTTTTGTGTTTTTTTTTAATTTTAAATTTTCTTATACTGTATATAATTACAGAGTTTTATTTTGACTTTTATTTCTGGATTTTTTGTTCGTTTTTTTATTTTATATTCTAGCATTTTGGTCTTGTCTTTGAACCGGACGCTTTTTTTTTATAATAGAGCCTTCCACAGATATCAATTCTAAGATATTTACGAAAATAAAATATTGAACCTCATTACTATTTTATATAAAATTATCAAAAAATCCAAACTGTTATATACCTACTCATTTTAGTTCAATGACGTCATACTTTTGCAATTCAACGCAGTACTTTACCATATTCAAAATAATTATTCACAACTGATTTTGAATTAGATTGGAATTGCTCTTATATCAAATGGAACAGCAATCGAAGTAATTCGTTGATAATATTGAAAGTAATGAACCATTTAAACCAACAAGCAATCTCCATTTATTAAGCACATTATGAGCTTTATCTCTCTAGAATTTCCTAGGTCTGTTTATTCACCACAAATTCACTTTAAACTAACATGCCAACCACTGGTTCCGGACTCACAAAAATCCTAAAAATTTATCGACTACATCATTACCTATAATGGTCTGTACGTTTTCCCGTTCTGGAACCAGAACCAAACTAGCCCATCGTTGCGGTAGATATCATCACTGTTATACAAATGTTATACACTGTTATACGTTTGCACAATTTGGTTTGAATATAGCATATAGCATCACTACATACAATTTCAAAACTTACGACTTATATAAAACCACTACTCAAGCCTGCAACACTTTAATCAACTATAAATTAATGAAAGGGTTAAATAGGTGATTGCGGTCTAGATGAGTTGATATTTTAATAGCTATGCAACCGGATTTGTTCAGGAGTTATCAAACGTAAATAATTTTAAAATATTTCAGTAAACAGTGAGTAAAAAATTTACTTACAAGACAGTATTTTTGGCAAAATAAGTTAGAGGGGGCGATTAAATGCACCACGTGGACGCATAAAATCCTTATGTGAAAGAAAGCAATGGAAAACGAATCATTTTTGTATGACTTTGTAGCTCCCTTTTTTGAAACCGCAAAGCTTTCTGGTAAATATTATTCAAAAATAATGACCGAAATACCTAAGATAACAAAATGTAATGCAGTGTAAATCTCAAAAAAAAACATATGTGGCAAAAGTAAGATTAAGTAAATACAGAAATTTGTAATACAGGTTCCGGAAATGAAATCGTACAGTAAAAGGGTAATTTTAATTACTCTTCCATTTAATCTCATGAATAATTAAACAGACTTTCAACATGAACGGGGACGGAATGCCGCCCGTTTGTGAAATAACTGAAATCCCTGCGCTGTATATGTAAATATTTAAAATGTACCCACATAAATTTCGCATTTTACTTTACGGTGTGCATTTGTTTCATTCGGAAAGAGAAGGACTCGTTTCAATTGGTTTGTTAAGGTAAATAATAAATTCAAGTGCCCTATCAAGTAACAAAGCCAGAAAATGAAATTTTGAACGCTCACGTTATGTAAACAAAGAGAAAATTAATAAAAATCTCAACATTATATAAAATTAGAAGCAAATTGCGACGATATAGGAACAACCCACCTGTGAGCAATGTGTTTTAGCAACATAAGGAGTGTAGGTACTTAAGACAAAAGTTGGCAATTATTTTTGTATAAGTGTCTGTTCTTAATGAAAATTTTCTACTTAAGAAGTTAAGATATTTTCTTCAGCCTATTGAAGAGTAGACTTAATAGAGTTATTTTAAAGAGAGCCACTCAATCGTTTGTACATAGCAGCTAAGCGATAAAGGTGTTGTTGAACACAGGAAAACAATCACGCTAACAGTTGTCTACAAATTATATCAATTACAAGTAAACTAGTTAAATGTTGTCCTTAATTAAGGAGAGAAGACTAAGCAAAGTTTTGATGTCGTCTAACGAAGCAAGTGAACATAATTAGCATTTTATCGACCGTTAAATTGACCACTGAATTATGTTATAGGAATATTGTAAGCGCTACGTGTTCTATAGTGAATCACGCTAAGTGGAAGATATTGTACAGAGAAATGTAATTAAAAGATTCCTTGTTAACAATAAATTAAAACCGTCTTTTGATATGATACCCCCTGAATGGAGTCCAAATTTGAATACCATGCCAGGCCTCCCCGAATTTCTCCTGAAATTCCTTTAATTTCTGTCGGCTACGGACACAAGTTCATATTTCATGAGTCGACGCTGGAGCTGTTAATGGCAGCCTCATTAATTGGTAACTAGGAGCACACTTAATTGTACACACCAAACACAGATTTCATTCTCTTTGATGTTCGGAGCCTTCTTACTCTTAAGGTAGCACTTCATTTTCAAAAATAATCAGATACGGTACATAATGGCGAAAGAAATCGTAAATTTCAGAGATCAAATGCACAACGGACAGATTTTTAGATGCTGGGGATGTTTTTCATCAATTTTAAAAATGATGGCGCATCTTTAACAAATTGAAAGGAGATGATTTTACAGTTCTAGCAATTTACGGGCAAACCTGCACCAAGAAAGATTGTTTTCAATCTGGACCGAATTTATTTTAATCAATTTCTCTGATTTTGTGGTGCGGTAAAGTAGAAGAAATCTTCCTTGTAAAAACTCTTCTTTTGCAAAATGAAATAGAGCATTCTTTAGTGAACAACTCAGAAGAAAAATTTGTAAGAAAGACAACAGTATGGCCTTTTCATTTTACACTATTTCAGAGTAAACCTGGGTAAAACAAAGGTAAAATCAGCTGTGAAGTATCCAGAAATAATATTTTACTCACCAATCTTTTTTTTATAGTGGAGAAAACATTGATTAGCTACTACATCAGATGCCTCATATTGCCGCCATAAAATTTTGTATGAAGTTGAGTAAAAGTGCAACAGAAATTTCAAAATCTTGAAATCTGTATGTGGGCGGAAAAAACCTTCACTACTCACTGGCATAAACACTTCTCAACTTTCTTGAGAGTCGTTGGAAGATTTGAACTCAATATTCGATGGTAAGAACGCAGGAAAGCGGTGGAGAATGCTCCTAAGAAACTCCCTAACCTCAATATTTCTTGTCATTTACAGAATTTGTTTATAAGTTATATGACGCTTGATACCGGTGGGGCAGCTCATTTTCTTGCCCGCCTCTGCCGTCCCAATATTCTGCAAGCGGAGTCTGCATGTATCATCTTCTAGGACCCCATCTTTTTAAAATGATATCCAAAGCGCTACCATAACTAGTAGTCATAGAAAACAACCAACTGAGTGTTCTTCACTTCATGCTTAGAACCTTTCTTCTGTTCAGCCGTCCCGGCAGACTAATTCCTTTCTTAGGTCGTCGGTAGGTTGTCATATGTTCTCACCGATTTTGATTTTTGGTCATAAAAGAATGACCCATTTCTCGATCAAGTCCATCACCATGCCTCCTCCAATGGTAAAATATGTGTCTCGAAGTATTTAGTTTCAAGACCTTAGAAAGTAAAGTCAAAATACTAATGGGGCGAAAATTATTTGCATCCTTATATATGTGTTACCCCTGAATTCCTGAACGTGACCGAATGACATGACAGTACCAAGCGATCGGGCAGTACTACGGAGAGTTTGTATTCATGGGCAGAAGGTTCATCTATGCTTTTCTTCTTCTCAACTTAGCTGCCAGCGGAGGTAGACGCATTTTTGAAAGCAGACATTTTAATAATAAATTGTGCAATTTTCTTAACCAGTTGATTTTTGTTCTATTTCGCTTTGCTTTCCACATCCCGTTCCTATATATATATATATATATATGATCGTTCGAGGGATATCAAAGCAGACCTCTGCTTCCGGTCCTTTTTCATTCCTCTGCCAAGAGCCGTCTTAGCTGGTACACGTCGAAAGGTTCCTAGACAATACACTTACCTCGACATCTCTCGTTATTTCGAACATCTGTTTATAGGTCAGCTGTTCCATGCTACCTACGGGGCCACCTGTGACAATCATCATCCTGCTCACCAAGGCCGGGCAGTCGCACACAATATGCTCCGTCGTCGTCTCCATATTCCCCAGGCACAGGATTCCCATTCTTTTGAGATGATATCCAAAGCTACGATGCCCTGAAGTCGGAGAATATCACCGAGAAATTCATTAATAAATATTAGGAAAACAATTTTCGCACGCATACTACCTTGCAGTACACCGACTTTAGCTTAATACGTTCCGAGTTTACACTATTTGAATAATCAGACGGGTAACTTCTAATCTCTTTAAGGGAGAGATGGGACGGACCTATTAGTTGAAACTGAGACAAAAAGAAATTATAAAAGATTCCAACATTTTTTAAGGATTCAGACCAAATGTCATGTTAGCGATCATTTTCAAAATGTTGGTATTTTTGGTACAATACATAAAAGTTAGCCGTCGCATTCTAACAATTGCGTTAAAAAGCAACGCTATACACCAACACAACGAATGCAGAACCGTCCATCTCAGCAACATCAACAAGGCTATAACAAAGTGAAAAATAAGAAATCATCAAACAGTAAATGCAACAAATCCAATCAAATTCATAAATACAAATATCCAGCAGCTGGGAATTCTTGTCATAAATGCGGCAAAATTGGTCACTATGCATCTTGCTGCCTATAGCGTCATCAGGGTCAAATTAACGGTATTGAAGAAAATTCGAACCAGTTATCAAATTTATTTATCGGCACTATACAGACTGACTCGATCATTAAATCACACCTATCCCAAGAATGGCTTATTGAATTGTTATTGAATGACAATATAGTACAAGTACAATATTAGACACTGGTGCTAATGTGAATGCAATGCCTCTGTCATTATGCAAGCAACTGAAAAATGTTAATGACAACCTGATTAAAAATTCGGAGTGCAATTTAAAAACTTATGATGGCACACCATTAC
>QYTT01084777.1:27076-37229 GCA_006980735.1 Dasypogon diadema
TTGAAAATATTAAGAACATTGTAGGTAATTATATGTATTAGAAATGATGTGTATGACTTTTAAGTTAATCGGGTGAAAAGTTTGTGAGATTTCGTTGCAGAAAAACGCGTTTAAAGTTTTTATTGCAATTCTTTTCTTAATAAAAAAAAGTATATTTTACAGTTATCTGATGTGAAAAACACCTAGCATATCTTAAAGTAAGTTGATACAGCAAATTCTCCAGAATATAAGAAAACAATTTAAATCAAGAAATCTTACTGCCAACGAAAAGGATTATTGATATTCCCGCTGCGATCAGGGCTGTTGACACACAAAAAAACTGATCTGATACATCGCGATTGAAACACTATAACAATTTTCCGAATTTTAAAAAATCCATTTGAAACGATATTCTAGAGATATTTTGCTTCAATAATATTCAAAAAAATTTCCGATTTTATCAACCCATTTGAGTGGAGTACGCTTTTAAGTTTAGAATAATTCTTGAGTCAAGAATCAAAACTAGCATCATATTTTGGCAGCTTTTGTAAACACTTCTTAAAGCGTTTTACAAGGATATTCTCAAACTAATACCTTTTAGTCTGTTTAATTGCAAGATATTCGTGGACTCAGAACCACTTAATTATTTTAAATTCCCGTTGAATTTGATCGTGGACTTAGTCTCGATGGCTACTCGCTTGAATTACTTACTTTTCCCTTCATTTGTAATGAAATTACTTTTCAAATTTTGCCATGTATAACAAATTGTTGTAATAAGTGCCCATATAACTCGAACCCCTTCTCCCTGAACAGTAATCTCATGCAATACGTGAGAGGAAATGTGAAAAATGCTATTTAATTCGGCTGTTTATTTATTCTCAACGAATTATCAGACTGTGGGTATGAATCTCGTTACGAGTTAAAAAGCAAATTTTGTTAATCTGATGCCGTTGTGAAAAATATTCCATTAAATAGTATGTAAAATGCATCGCACTACTAAAGCTTCCCTTTTTATTCATTTAATTCGCTAGGATTATTTAAACAGATATTAAGACCTGCACTGCATGTCCTTAATAATAAATACAACAAATTTTATGCAAAAGCACGCGTGTACACATTCACCAAACAATAATTGCGTCAGCCCACATTTTGAGGCAAATTGATGTGTAATCGATAACAGAACCAGCAATCCAAGTGCTTGGTAAACACCAGAAGTACCTCTCAGTCAAGATTTCGAAATCCTTCCACACTCAAGTCTCAAATAGAAATTCTTCATTTTGCAGTCAGATATCCGGTCTGACCACCAGTTGGATTTCTATTCCGACAACTGCAAACCTCACTTCTGCAATCCAAGGCTGATAATAGAGATTAATGGCATCGCAATTACTCCTCGAGAGTCCTCTGACTTCTACTCCACCAGATTTACTCGCCAAATGTTAATAACCGAAAATAACTACGAATAATGTTGGACAATCAAAATTGAGCTTGTGTGGACAACTTTGATAAAAGGCCTCCATAAAAACGAAATTAACTCAATTGAAGAAATAACGTCCGGACTGACGTCGCAGGATACGTCAACAAGTCAAATGGCTTCCGTTTCATCCTAGGCACCAACTGGTGGCCTCATAATTATTAATCTGACTGTTAGCGACATTTTATTTCTCTTGTGCGAAGGCGATGTATGCGTCACATAATGGACCATAAAAAGACACCTTTTCTGAGAGGTGGAATAAGATGTTGTTAAGCTCGTTGTAGGTAGTCCACGTACATTTTACTAGCATCCTGTGAAAGTGGAAAGGTCGCAAATTATAGTCTGACCGATTTACGACTTAAGAGTAATAAAATCGACAATAAATGCTTGATATAAAACGGTTATAAAAGAACCAATCTGTTGATGGCGCCAAAGTTAAACAGTAAGTAAAGACTGCCTGTGGGATGGCATTGGACTCAGTGCTCCGAATTTTTATTGACCTTAAGTTTAAAACGAATTGTTGCTTGTACATTATTTATTGTTGGTGAAAAAAAATCTTTATAAAATGTACAAAGCATCCAACTACCTTCGGTACTCTTAAAAGACATTTTAAATTATTTACAATGTATTAATGTCATGACTAAGAATGCGGCCCCAATATGGGGCTTAATAGGACGAAAAGGGACTTAATTTAAGTGCTCTGTACCCTTATACCAATTCTTGAACACCATTAAACAGAAAATTAATTTTCTTTCCACTGATGAGTCCATTAACCAGTTTCTGTTTAAAGTTATTAAAATAATAATAACAGTCATTTGTTTAATCGTCCCATTCATAGTCTTACTCTCAAATTATATTACATTTTCATTGTATCTTCACCCTATTCGGTCTAAACTTCGTGTAGCGGAATGAACAAATTTAAGCGATTAACGTCAAAAGGACTTTTATACAAAAATATGTTCATTTTTACGGCATTTATTGAGAAAAACACACCTTAAATCTACCTCTGCTACGGTCCCTGTTCATCAAGGGATATTCTTAAAGCCACGAGAGTCGTTCGAAAAGTTCGTGGTCTCACAAAGAAAACACATTTTTATTACTAGAAATTAAATTTATTTTTCAATAGGGGTCAGTAATGCTCTAATCATTTTTATTTGGGAGTCGGTTGAAAATTCCTTAGATTTTCTTGTCAAAGACTTTACATTTAATGAGGCCAAAATCTGTGCATTTTTTAATTTACTAAAATTACACTGGCAAAAAAAAACATACTTTTTGCATTTATTAAATTTTTAGAATAGACGCATAAAAAATTCTCAATCCTATAACAATATCGAAAGAAAAAACTGGCTGTGCGGTTTATTCCAGACAACTTTGCACAACTTTAACAAACTTCCTAAAACCTGTTACAAAGTAGCTGGAAAACTAAAACACGTTTACAAACGAAGAAAAGTTAGATAATAATGATAATAAAGGCGAAAATGGTATTCCAAGGTGTTCAAATCTGGAGGAAGATACAATCACATTTGCTCAACAAGTTTTAAGTACTGAAAATTAGAGACCTCAAGGACCGTTTAAATCCAGAGTTCCAGCACGAAATAATCGTTGTTTTTCAAATATGGATTTGTTGAAAGGCTGTGAATGTATTATTCTCTTAAATTGGATGCAGTTTACTGCAAACCTTATTGGTTGTTTTTAAAAACATCGAACGATAATTGGCGACCACAGGGCATTGGAGATTGGAAAGATCTTTTCAAAAAGATATCATTGCACATAAATTGTGTGCCGCAACAAATCGCTATAACGAGTTTTTTTAAGGTATTGCTTAAGGGAACAACCCTATGATGCTACTAGGCGGAGGGAAATTGGGGAAGAGGAAGATTGGGAAGTTAACCTGACAAATGTTGCAAGTGGGCCACAATTTTATTGGCATGAAATTACTGTGCAACATCCTCGTGGCTTCGCAAGTACAATTCTCGTCAGTAGGAATTGCCTCAACCACTGGTACCCAGATATATCGCCGCGGCCTGTGCAGGATTTGACTCACGCCAGCAGAGGAGAAAATCTGCAAAGGGGCGCCTTCGCCCACTCGACCACCCCGGCGTAGGCCAGCTTTCCAAGTTGATGTTGATGTTAAGCTGCTGCTGCTAACGATATTTCCCAATGTGCCATGACGGCAACAAGCTCTCTGACCAACAATCGAAATCAATTTCAGTTCTACCAACCATAACCGACACACTTAACTTCTACCAGATAAGATGATCCTTGGCGGGAACAACCAAATCAATTTCAGTAAGCACCAGTTTTGGAATATGATCCTCCTCCACCAAGCGGCAGTGTCACTTGAAGCAGATTAAATATTCGCCAATTAAGCACATAAAATTATTTATCAATAGAACATATTCACCAATCAATCAATAAATGTTGAGAGATCAGAATATTCATCTATCTTCCCTTTCCTCCCTTCCTTCCCTTCGTTTCGACGATCCCAGAATCAAAATTTCAGTTACTCAAGGTACATTTTACTCGGAGTCCATGTCTACAGGAAATTGTCAAGGTTTTTATTTTCTGTTTGCTGACTTGGAGACCCATATCGCATCATCATTAAGTAGAATGCAATCTAAGTCATGGTATACCTTTGAATTTTGTCCAGACCGTTGGTATATTCATTCATCACTTAAAATGATGCGTCGTACTTTTGTCAGACATTCCATATAGCCTTAAAAATGTCTTGTCAGGTCAGATTACAGTGTACTAAAAAAAAATTGGTAGTTTGGATTTGTTGTATACAGAACAACGCAAAATACAATACGTTACATATTGTAAAATAAAATCTACAGCAGAATTGAAAAGGATTTGTATCACCTTGTTCGAGCCCGTTGTTTACATTGATAAAGGTTTTGCGAGGATCCACCCTCATTAATAAGCTCTCTGAAAGTATTGCTAGCTTTTAGAGCCTTTCCATAATTGAACCTTCTCCAATAAGACCTGAATGCGTCGTACATTGGACTAATTGGTTTTAGGCTAAGTTGAGCATTATTACACGGGATAAGCTATTTAATGTTTAATAAGAGTGTACCTCTTGCTCGTTGAGTATATTTTAGGTCTTATCCTTCGCATCCAAGAGTCGCCATCGAAAGCAGCAACTATTCAATATTTTGCAGATGATTAATATTTATCCTTTAGTGATTCAACCATAGATTAATACAATTGTATTAGTCTATGATTCAACCCGTTTAATAAGATGAAAAGTTTTCTTCTGTCAACTTTTTAATTATGAAAGGCTTCGGTTTGAGTTTTAATTAAAGCGAGGCCTTGAATTATTTATACCACTGGTATGCCCAGACAATTGCTTTTATGGTTTCTTGAGAGCAAAGTTTTCGTCTTGCCACTAATTACTTGGTAAACTCCAGTTCCCAATAAAATGGTAAAATTCCCGGGAAAATATTACACAAAATCGAGTTTAATCTTCATCCTTTCTGTGTAAGTGGTTTAAAATACGATTTACTAAAGTCGTGAATTTTCTACCTTCTCGTTTTTGCGCTAAAACTTTTCCGTGTTGACGTTTTTCCTTGTCATAAACTTCGAAAGTTTTTTCTAATAAAATTGCTTCGGGACGATTTACAACATCAAATGGAAAAATGAAATTGCATTACGTGCGACTAAATTATATTTAGACTGCCTGAACGTAAATGTAAGTAAACTTCAGGAGGATTATACGGGTTGAGAAATACAGTGTAATGAAATGTTATTGGGAGTTTCTAGGTAATCTCCACCGAAATCTCCTGGATATCGTCGTCGACTTGCGTGGGTTTGATTAAAGAAAGCTTTAAATATCCATTTGGGTGTGAGGTGGGTATCGAAACCACCGTAGCTCAGAATTGCTGTGCAATCAAATTTTAGTCAATTTCTCCTACCCTCTTTAATACTTACAAAGTGCTATTCGGAGATCATTTTACTAAATTGAAAGATATTTTGAACATTGTTCATACTGTGTTATAAAATATCCATCGGGAAAATACAAAAGATACAAAAGCAGACAGAGTAAGCAATTTCAACTAAGACTTTGTTTTCAAAATTGTTTCTAGGCTTATACCAGAGAGAAGAATAAATTGTGGGGTTATATATAGCAAGAAAACCAGGAGGATATTGATATTATTATCTTGGTAATATGAACAAATACTCTTAATCACAATTTTTAATAAATAGGCCTTCATATTGACTGACAGATATTAAGACATAAATTAGTTCTAATGGGTTTAAATTTCCGTTGAATAGGAATGTTTAAACATGAACCCGGCGGGTATAGGTTTATATTCACTTTGACCAATATGATAAAAAGTTACCTCTACGATTCTGTCTCTCCTAAGTTCGTTAGTTAACGATGTGTAACATGCGAAGGTCTACTTTTACATTGTCAAAATATCTCACTCACGGTTTTACACATTTCTGGTTACTGTGGACACGTAACTAAACCACTGACATGATTTTATAAAATTACATGGTCAATATCGCATCAAAATCACAATATAAACTTTTAAGTCCGTATAATACACACACAATCCTGAAGTTATAAGACAAATAACAAAATAAAATTCGCGCCCAACAGACAGAACAGTAAACAGAACAGAACCTTCAAGGCATTAAAAGAATCTGGCAAGACTAGTGTACATACTCCCATAAATGATAATAGTTCACCTCTACGGCTCCAGAATCAACAGGCTTTACGTCTCGTCAGAAATCCTTGATGACCTTTTAGTGGTGGCGCCTGACCCCCTGGCAGAAAGGCGAACTGCGTACAGGATTTTCAACAATACTTTGTTGAATTCAGATCAGTTCAAAAAGGAATTCATCAAATTTTGGCACGGTTGATTTTTTTAATATATCTCAGCTACTTATAAGATACGGGCAAGCTGCAGATTCGCTGCTCTTCCTTTAGGAGTCGACACCAGGATTTCTGTCTGACGACCGAAGTTTCCAAGATTGGAGAGCTTCTCCCAACCCAGCCAGAGTGACTATTGCTCGAAGAGCGACTGATAACAGAAACGTATAAGCGTAGCCTGGACTTTATACTTCGGAACCTGTCGCACTGGTTGTGAGAGTAAGAGAAATTTCAACCTGGAACTGACCACTGCCACAAAAGGATTGGAACGTCAAACCTTGCCTAGCTAAAATGGCGTAACTTCAGAATATTTCATACTTTTCAGGAATTTATTAACCTTCTGTAGGTCTTTAATTCGGCGTTTAAAGACTATACAGACTGCCCCTCCAATTAAAGATGATGATGTGCCTAATTCCAACAAGAGGACTTGCAAAAGATGGGAAACGGGAGGACAGTAACCCTGCGCAAAGTAGATCTTAAAGCCTTCTGTAAAACACTAGGGGCGACCCTTAGTCCAGTAATTGCTTTGGTTGATATACCTTAACCAGTCCTATTGCATTTCCATGTCCATATCTCCCACGCCCATGGTAAAATTTTCTCCAGGTCCTTGTTTAGTAAAAGTCATCAGATATTTCCAATTATTTTTAACTTTCAAAATGAAGCTCTTGCAGATTGGCTGCTCTGTGTATGAGGGTTCGATTCCTGCACGGCGACTTATTTGGGTATCAGTGGTTGAGGTAATTTTACTGACGAGGATTTCACTTACGAAATTATGGGATATCGCAGAACAAAATTTCATGCCTAAATTCTAGATTACTTGCACAACATTTGTCAGGTTAAAATTCCCAACTTCCTCTTCCTCAAAATTTCCTTCCACCTAAGCTATTCTATGTGCATTATAGGGTTGTCACTAAGCTTAGGCATTATCTTAAAAAAATCTGAAGCCTAGTACGTTAAAATTTCTCTCTTTTTATAGTCAGTCTGCACATATTATGCGAATCATCATATATATTACCTTATTTAATGTTATAAGCACATAGACTCCTTCGCCTTCAGTGTACAGATGGTCATACTGTGTTGAAACAATTTCTTTCTATTTAAAGCATATATTCCAAAACAAATTATATGATCACTGTATGCGTTCAGAGCAGAGTGTTACTCATGGCTTCTTTTAACAAAATAGTCTATTCTGTGGAGCTGAATTGAAAAAAGTATTTTTTCCCAACTTGTTTTGAGGGTGGAAGCAGCAAAAAAGCAATTTCAAATAGAAAATTATAGTATCTGCATCCCGATGGTAGAACTTCTCCTTGAAAATTTCTAAAATGAAAACTATTGTAATTTTCCTTGAAACCATTCAAGTTCCGGTAAGAGAACGAAAACTTCTATGTCTGCACAATCAAGGGTAAAGGTATAAACTGGAATAAATAGAATTACCTTATAGGTTTCTCCTTTTTCTTAACATTCAGTTGAACATCGCATTTTATAGACAATATAAAAACTTATTTTCTCTTTGTAACCGAATTTTTAAATCGATTTGCTTTTTATGGCCTCTTTGTTTTTTGACTACCCAAGTTAATGGTAAAATTTCAATGTGGCCGCAATATATCTAAATACGCCATAAGCAGCTTCTTCTGAAATCTTAACTCTTCGGTGTGCATTAATATTTCAAAATTGTTAAAAGTATGTCTTCCAAATTTTTCTACGAAAATATAATGCGTCTTGAAAGTTTAACGTTGACAATGTATGTAGGAATTTAAATTCCGTGCGTCCCTCGAGGTTCGAAACGTGCCCACCAACTTTCCAAGCATAGCAACTTAATTACGAGGAAGAGGACGTGACTTTTGTTTTTTGGTGTTATTACCTATGTTTCCACCTGAGACCAGCAGATAGAAAACATTGAAGAAGACGCCGCCGTCCCGTGTCAATTAAATTTAGTTTTACTTTTAACTTGTATTTAGTTGTAAATAAAGTACAGGGAATTTGTAATTAGTTGCGCTATTGGTGACTGGTTCGTTCCCTAAACCTGTATATGGGTCACCAAACCTTATATGTATTTATTTGCTTTATTTCTTGGTTATTCTTTCGACTCTATAAATTCGGGAGTTCGTCCCAAATGGATTCGAAAGTAAAATCATATTTTGCTCGCTTTTTATTTTCTATTGAAAATTTAAAATGAAATAAGTGATCAACAGTTTTCTTCCGCCAGTTCTTTTTACTTTTCCACTAACAATAAGAAACACGTGAACTATTTGGGAAAATAAGAAAATTGATGTGAAAGTGATCAAATTTTATTCTCAAAAATCAATGGGATCTTTTGTTTTATTTCTTGATTTTTGATGGAAGAAAACGAACTAAAAAATTTTAAAGCGGTTGAACTGATGGCACCTGGAATAGCACGTGGTTTAAAATATAGCGGTAAAAATAAAAATTGGCTCATGGCCGGGCTAATTCTTGAGAATTTTGCTAATAACAAAAAAAGGCGAAAAAAGGGTTTTCACCGGGGAGTAGCCGGATTGTTGACCAAGGTCAGATTGTAAAGCAGGTTTATTGACGATAATCAGATAGTTATTCAGGGCTCACCAGCAAGTAAAATTAAACTGACTGCCCACATAAGGCGAAGGGCTTTCGTTGCTGTAAGTATAACAAATTTGGACGCATTTCCACAAATTGTCTTTTTAATCTAAGAATACAACGGGCAATGACAGTAATTCCAAGGGAAAAGGCAGTGTTCATACTGTCGAAATCCCAGATCTGCACACTAAAATTATTTTAAATAATCTTTAATACATTGGCTTAGTTGACACTGGGAGTGGTGTGACGTCAGGACAGAACAGAATCATACGCCAATATTTTGAACTTTGAAAAAAGTAATTGGGGCCTTAATATATTCTTGTCAGAATTTGGTAGGAGTCTGAAATATACTCTGGCATCATTTTCGGCCATCACGAAAATATGCAATGAGGATTATTAGACGAGTGACTAACAGCAAATATTTTGATAGGCAAGGACATTCTATCAGAAGTTGTATTAGTCCTAAAGGAAGGAAAAGTTACACTAAATTGAGTCAATTTTAACAGCTCGCAAGATATTAAGCATTGTAATAGAAAATTCATATAGATGGCAGGACGACTACAATTTTGTGATCCGTGAACGATAATATCATAGAAGTTGTCTACTTCTAAGCAAATTTAGTTTAGTTTAAACGCGTTTTTCTCTAAACCATTTTTCAAATTGGTGGGTATTGTCGCTTGTGAACGTTTAAAGTAAACGGTTAAAGACCTAAAACTGACACAAATTGTCAATAAACAATACTTTTTTTAACCCAATAAATTTATAAAAAATATTCTCAAAAATCGACATGGATTTTCTAATATGCACCAATTATTCACTTTTTTTATTAACTTCCCATTTGGAAGTTATTGTAATGGGTCCGATTTTTCAAATTGAAAATTGTAACATATCTCCACATTTCAAGATCCCTAGAGTCCGAACTCATGGTTTTTAGATAGATTTTGTGGTGTGCGCGTGTACGTTCGTTCGTGAACTTTTTTTCGTCTCGAATATCTCGAGAACAAATAATGATATCGACGCATAATTGCATAATAAACACCTGATAAAGTTTGCAAAAAATTTCAATTGGCGATTTTTATTTTTATAACAATTAAAGATTTAAAAGCAAGACAAAATGGCCAATCCAGTTTATTTTTAGCATGAAATTAGATTAGGTACATGTCTACGAACCAGGCTACCACTATTTTACTCACTTTATATTTATTATTCGATACTATAGTAGATATCGTTGAATTTAATCAATTGCATAATAA
>QYTT01084777.1:37249-53481 GCA_006980735.1 Dasypogon diadema
GTCGCTTGTGAACGTTTAAAGTAAACGGTTAAAGCCTTAACCGTTTAATAAACCTAAAACTAACACAAATTGTCAATAAACAATACTTTTTTTAACCCAATAAATTTATAAAAAATATTCTCAAAAATCGACATGGATTTTCAAATATGCACCAATTATTCACTTTTTTTTATTAACTTCCCAAATGGAAGTTATTGTAATGGGTCCGATTTTTCGAATTGAAAATTGCGTGAACTTTTTTTGTCTCGAATTTCTCGAGAACAAATAATGATATCGACTCCGGATCACTTTCACTCGAAGCATAATTGCATAATAAACACCTGATAAGATTTGCAAAAAATTTCAATTGGCGATTTTTATTTTCATAACAATTAAAGATTTAAAAGCAAGACAAAATGGCCAATCCAGTTTATTTTTAGCATGAAATTAGATTAGGTACATGTCTACGAACCAGGCTACCACTATTTTACTCACTTTATATTTATTATTCGATACTATAGTAGATATCGTTGAATTTAATCAATTGCATAATAATTTTATCGTAATTAATTATCAAATACCTTGATTAGGAGTGTTTATAACGCTTCAAATACGCTTAAAATTACCTGTTTCCATTTATCACAGGCCTTATATTGACATTGAAGAGTGTAAATCTTAAAAAAAAAATACACGCATTTTAAGTTTTCGGACGTTTTGTGAGGGGATGCAGTAATGGCACCGTAGCCTGTAAAGAAGTATTTTTGTAGGTCGCACCTCTGGTACCTTGGAAGTGTTTTTGCGATACCCACCGGTGATAAACTAGCACCCAACGTATTAAGGTAGTTTTTATCTTCTTGGTTTACGATAAATTTCAAAGGCTCGAGGCATCTCACCGTTCAACGACGTATTCGTTGCGGGCTTAACTTTGAGACTTTCTTATTAATAAATTAATTATTGCTACAATTTTTACCCCATAAATTCGTTTTTTATAAGAAAAAGTGTTATAAATGAAAAAGAAAAAATTCCCGATCAATATAACTTTTAATTGATTAGAAATCAAAGGCCAATTCACATCTGTTTTTTGACTTTCAAAGTAAAACCTCGCCAAACAAATGTGACAATCCCCATTATTCCTTCCTACTTAGGATTTAAATAGTATCATAGAGTATTTCCTAAGCTTTGCGATTACCGTAAAAAATTGGATTATTCCGTACTATCAACATTAATTATTCTTTTTACATAATATCATATTACATTTTATTAAAGCACCAATTCATCTCAGTATTCAGAAAAATAGTCCCTTAATTCTGTCGTAAATATCCAAAAAATTTCAGATAGCTTTTATTCAACCTTAATCCAGCATTTACTTTATTAACATTCCCTTTCATCCGTAGTCGGTAGTCCCAGAAAAGGAATTATGTTATTTTTCCAGAAATTGTAAGGGCTCATATTTTTATTACTTTTTGTTATTGAAGTTTATTTTCTCAAGTGTAACTTACGATGTACTTATCTGCTTCCTAATAATTTTTAATAAGGTTCAAGTTTCTTTTTTGTGGATATGGATATAATTCACTTCGTAAATCTCAAAAAAACAAGTCCCCTTTTAATACTCCTATTAGATAAACAATTGTTGTTTGTTTTCGTATCATGTAAAATCTTTGATTTTCTGTTCAAAGCCTTTTACTAATTTTTGGCAGATGCTACAAAGCAAATGCTTCCTAACTGAAAATCATCAATATTATCCCAAGATTGGAAACTCACCATTGATAATACAAATCCATTCAAAAAGGCAAGTGGAATATCAGGCGTACTGAAAACTATTAATTTGGTTGCAATTTATATGTGGATCCAGGAGCCCCACAGGCTGGGACAGATACAGTTGCACATCATCTGCCCAAAGACGAACTCTAAAATAGTGAACCTTTGCTGGGAAGCGATTGATAAAAATGTTGAAAAGCGGTGAAAAGCGGTACAGCACGCATCAAAGGTAACACAAAGGAAAAAATGCTACTGATATTGACTGGCTGATTTCGTCCCGATAAATAATTAAGGATGCTGATGAAGGAGTTACATAAACCAAAGGAATGTTATCGTACGCTTCAGATCTTGCGATATGTACCCAGGGGCGAATGAATAAATGGGCCTAGAAATGGCTTAACTTCGGGGAACTCATCTCAATGATTAAAGTGCTATTAGTTAACCTAGATATGTAAATGAAACATAATTAATTGCTTGAATCAGTACCCTGTATAGATACTTCCACATAACTTATAATACCACACAATACGTTACACGCATGATTTCAATTAACTTCACTTGATCTCTGCATTTTAATTCATAATAAAACATTTAAACCGAAATATTTTCAGGCTTGTGCGGGGTGCACGATATAATACACCTTAATTACTTCCTTTTTCAATTCTCTTCTTTGTTTTCAACACGTAGATACTTTATCTGAAAACTGGAGGGATTAGCGGATAATAATATCTCGTGAGCTTTTGTTCATTTTCGTGTGTCAACAGGTTGCATAGAAGGCTTTCCACAAAGGTTTACTTAAGAAATCGTTTTTCAGTATAAATAAAATCGTGTTACCCCTCCAGTATAAGGAATGGGATTACTGGAAATCAAGGTCTATATTTAGCCTGAAGTTTACATTAAAGTGCCCCTCCTTATAAACATGAAGCTGTGTGCTAAAATCCAAATCCGATTAGAAGGCCCACAGTGATGATTGTATCTTTTGTGTTGTCGTAAATTTTACGCTTTGTTGTCTCGTTTATGTCGTCAGTGTTTCATTACAAAGTTCTTTTCTTTTAAATTTTCAATTATCCTTGTCCACTTGGTTTCGCAAATAGATTCTGTCCTGGGGCTCCTGCTGCCGCTTGAGAAAGTTTCTCACGGCATGCTAAGATTTTGAAAAATGTCGCCGTCAGTTAAATTTTCCCTGGGTGAAAATAGGTTGTTTTAATTTATTTTCTCTCCAATGCAATGTAGTGAGAAATCTGCCACTGTGAAACTAGAAATTAAAAAAAAAAAACGCGTTAAGTACAGGTGCCATAATTTTTGTTCATCTTTTACATAAATTCTTTTAAGTTGCTGGAAATAATGAGGTACTGTGAATCTCTTCTTTGGTAGCCATCAAGTCATTTGCATTAAACCTATTTGAAGGCATTATTTCACGCTACTATGGAGATTTTAGGGACTGTTGAGTTACTCCCAGTGAATTGAATTATCACACAGTAGTATGAAGAAAACAGATATTTTGGCTCAGAAGAAGAATTTGTTTAATATTCTACTTTATTGCGTTTTAAGAAAAAAAAAACATCTTGAAGATATTTTCAGTAGAATCGGCCCAAAATAAATAATATTCTGAATCGAGCTTTAAAAGAAAAACAACTAAAGGGTGCTCCAAAAAAGCGGAAAATTTAAATTTGGCGCCATTTCTGCTGCTGTGCGTTGACAGCCAAGCCATTATGACAGTTTGATGTCCGCCATTATTAAAAGTGGATCGGTATTTGATACAAGAACGCATTCTTATGGTTAAGGGCAGTGCCACTTGCCATACATCACGTAAAACAATGGGATTATTGCGCGAGACATTCTCCGGTCATGTAGTCTTCCATTTCGGCGACCAGAATTGGCCACCTAAATCGTGTGGCTTTAGAATTCTCTCTCTGAGATTTTTTGAAGCCAAACGTTTATGCCAGCAAATCCACGACCACCCAAGCCTTGAAGAAGAAGATTGGATGCTGTATCACCGAGATCCAGCCACAATTGTGCCAAACTGTGATTGAAAATTTCGTCAAAAGATCGCAAGTGTTCCAAAAGATTACCAGATGTGTTGTTCCATACATAATTCCCATATGTCTACTTTATGGTGAAATCAAAATTTCGGTATTAAATAAAAACAGACTGTATTTTATTTGGAATTTAAACGTTCCGCTCTTGTTGGGATACCCTTTACATCTCACCCTATAGTCCTCAGAGTAGCTGCATAACTCAATAATTAAACATAAAATGACCTATAAAAATATATGTATATGTAGGAACCCACGCAAAGGAAATCTCAAGCGATTCATAATAACTTCCTTCTGAAACTATTCAAGTAATGGAAAATCTGTCAATACCCGCTGTGAGTGGTCATGCCAGGCAAGTCGGGCGTATTAACGATTACCAAGCTGACTTACTGTGATCGAAACACTTTCCTTATTTCATCTAGAAATCACATCTGCACATGTTCGGCTCTAAAATTAAGAATTTGTTTTCAATACTATATAAAATAGAGTCAATAACTATAAAACATCAGGCTATCTCATTAAATTCACACCAACTGTCTTATCTTATCAGGACTTTTATCTGGACACAACATTACAAATTTTCCAAGAAAATTTATGTCCCCTTCAGTGAGAAAGTCTGTGGCACTTACAAATTTACGACCATGCATTCCTGACTTGTTTAGAATGCCGTAATTTTCCACTTTTCTGTCCTCGACTCTGTAGATCGACCCTCTCATAACTTTCGATTTAGTTTTTTTTTTTTTAATTTCAACTTTTTAAGAGGAATAAAACTTTAATTTCCAACCCTTATCTCTAGGAGGCACTATGTCCTGTATAAAACTAACAAGCAAAAGTTTTCCGTTAGCCAATTTGGATATTCCACTGTACTCGTTTTTACTATAATTGACAAATCTCAGAATTGCATAACATTAGATTATTTTCTGTGAGAACTAGATACACTCTAATGTCCAACTTTCTAAAATTAAAGTCAAAAATTCAATAGAGGTTTGTTTTTTTCAGCAGTTCAGAAAATATTAACATTAATAGAATATCAGAGAATTTAGTATAGGAGGTGTTCTACGTGTCCACCATTCTGAAGAATGCAGGTTCTTGTTCCTGAAATCCGGGACCTTTGGATAGTGGCATCAAGATTTTTATTGCTCCTTACTCTGTCACAGGCTGGTTATTTTTCTAACAATTGTTCTGTGATAGGATCAAATGGTTGGGAGTAGACCAGATCGTTCAGGTGGCCCCAGAAATAAAAGTCCATAGGATTGAGGTCAGGAGATCTGGGTTGCCACGAAATTGGTCCTCCACATCCAATCCAGTGGGAACCGTAGATATCATTTAAATAACTTCAGACCTTACAGAGAAATTAGGAGGAAGAATCGTCCTGCATAAACCACATATTACATCGAAGGGAGAGCGATAATTTCTCATCCAGAGCATTTTCAAGCCCACTCCGAAAAAATTCCAAAACCAAATAAGTAAGAGCACCGTTCTGTAAGAGAACCCTCTCCAAGAAGACCTCTCTCCGGAAACGTAAAATTTTCATTTTCAAAAATGTGGGTGAAGGAGTGATGTTAAAGGGTGAGATTTCGGAACAAACGTTGATTGGTATATGTTGGAACACACCTTTCGGTATCACCCTGTTTATTCCTGTGTACAACCAGAAATTACGAATTTCTCGGTCTAATTCATTACGAAATTCATCATTAAAAATTTAATTAATGCTTTTCATTATAAAATTTGAATTGTTCTACCGTAAAATGCATAATTCATAATTCATTTGTGAAATTTGAAGCTTTTCGCAAAACAAACAAAAATTAATAAATTCTGAAGAATTAAATAAAGCTAAATAAAAACATCAATTTTGCTTTGTGTATTGTAAAGGCATTGGAAACCCCCTTGAAAATTTATTAATACAAAATTCCATCTGTGGTGATTCAAATTGATTGAAATTTACCTCCTCTGCTATAACGATTTGCATCCGAAAATCGTGCAGCTACCAATAAATTATATATTTTTTTTCAATTTGCAGTCAATATCTGAACATTGCACACCAGTTTATCATGAACAGAAATCATTTCGAACGCTTTTTTATAAATGAATTCGAAGCATTTAAGACAGAAAATGAATACTAAAAGAGAATTACAGCCGGGATTGAAATATTGCTGGAAAATTATATAAATATCTTATATATTTCATAGTATTGGATCATCCATTTGTGTCTTTCAGGAATCAATTTTAATTCGAGAACTGGCATCAGGAGTTTCAATGAAATATTAAATTTAATACTTAAATTAATAGAAAAAAATGACATAGAAATATGGAAAATTTTCTATTTGATCAAATTGAAGACAAACTTTCTTTTTTTTAACCATTTTTATCGAGGTTTTTGATTTTAAAGCTTTTAAGTAAAGTTGGGTCATTGATTGAACCTGGATCCTTGTAGTATACTAAATATTATAACCTGTTTGGAACTATTAGGCTTATGAATTAATTCTCGCCGTTTTTTACTTGAAAAATTCAAATTATTACGTGACAACGACCATGTTGCTTGTTAACTGTATATTTTGCGCTGTCGGTATACCTTTTGTCTTTCCTTGTTATACTCTTTTCGCGCTTGATATTCTTCTGGAGTTTCATTCAATTTAACACGCTTGCGATATTCACTTTGTTTCTCTTTGTTTGTCTTCACCGATCGCTTATTAGACATCTTAACGCGTTTATTGTTACGACAATACTATTTTCTGGTTTTTATAATTATATTAATACATAATAGCCACTACTACATAAATATAACGTCAACAAGTAGCCCTACTACATACAGCGTCCCTCACGCCACTAACACATACCCAACGCCCACTCACACGGTTATGCGACACTTTGTCGCTTGGGCATCACGGCTAACCGTTTTATTAGACGTTGTCACGTCAAAAATCGATCGAAATATTTTCCATTGTTTTGTTTGGCCCATTTTTCTGGCAAGAGTTGGATTCCCCAACGATAGAACGATGGTCGGAAGACGCTAGGTCTGGTGAATATGCTTCCCATCCAAGGTCCAACAATATTTGTAAGAATTTCATTCGGTTTCAGAAGCTCATAATACACCACACCTTCTTGATCCCACCAAATTTGCAATGATCGTAACAAAGAAGAGACACAGAACGATTTAGAAAATAATATCACAATTATAAAAGTGATCTGCCCCTTGTTTTAATTTATTCAGCCGACTACACTACAATACATGCCATCCATCGTATAAGAGGTCTGCTTCTTGACGCTGATGTGTTGGTGCCCGTTCAGCAATAAATGGACAAAACCGCCACAGTCAGATCAGATATCTTACTATAGAGATGGTTGTGGCATAGTGCATTCTTGTTATTTTAGTAGTGATTATTACAGTGACGCATCTACGCATCTTTGTGATATTATTTAAACTTTGATTGAAACCATTCTCTGCATGTTCTTTCTGATGAAGTCGATTCACCATAAATTTCTCTCAGCAACCGATGAACTTCTACTGCAGTGTTTTTATCAAAGTGGTAAAGAAATACATGTCGAAAATGCAACTTTAAACGTTTAATTTTTAAATCGATTTACGCAAATATGTTTGTTTACTAAAATGAATATTTCTTCTTCTTCTTCATCATCTTGATTTCGGGGCTCCCTTGTAAGTGCCGCTATTGGGCACCGAAGGCTAACTCCACTGGCTTGACCCTTTAGGGTATAACGCCATAAAGTAGTACGATATAATACACGTAATTATAAAAACACAATTATTCTGAGAAACAACCGACCCGACCTATCAAATATAAAAAAAAAACAAAAGAAAAACCCTAAGCCTACTGAGCCGCTACAGTAGGATGTACGTCCTCACTGCTCAAGGACTGAAACGCGACTCGAAAATGAATACTTCCACACTAGATTTTATTGACAAATGTCAAAATTTCAAAACAGAAAAATCTCAGCTGTCAAATGGCGTTATCTAAAAGTGAACGGCGGAAACTAATTCCCTGGCGCTTTCACAATTACTATAAAGTTAACGCAACTCCGAAATAGTTTTATTTTGTGAAAAAATAAAACTTGTTTTTAAGGACTTAACAACAGAGATCCTTATAATACAGTACTCTGAAAATTAAATCTGTTGTTTTCACATTAAAAAAGAAAACACTTTAAATTTATGCTTGAACTTATTTTTGATGTGCATTTTACTTTGTTGATATAACAGAAACGACCAACTCACATTCACTACACGATAAAAACGTAAATTTGTATAAGCTCGATGTTATTAAACCAGAGTTGTATTCCCCTTTGTATTCCATTAATTTTGGAATTTTACAATGAAAATGTCGGGCTTTGGTCATGCAATAGCTAAGGGGTGCTGGGATTTAACCTGAGTGCTATTTGCCAATTGTCGAGATTTTCCCGCTGGCATTATAGTGACAAAGCTATCTATGGCCATGATTCCTAATGGATCGATTTATCCATAATGACTGGTTGAGAGTATTGTTAGTAGTAAAAATGCATTGAAATTACAGAAAGGATGAAATCACTCCACCCTCCAGCTTTGTGAAATACATTCCAAATTATTGGAAAGATTGGAAAGTTACTTTACTTCAAGAAATCCAACTGTTCATAGCTAAAATATGTGAATCAATTTCCAAAATTAATTCAAACCTTTTACGAAGCAATGCTGAATACGCTATGTTTCAATACGTCTCAAATCATTTATCATGAAAATATCGAAAAGGTTTGCATAGAATCTTGAAATTTTTACACGTCCCCCAATTTATGTGAAAAACGGTAGCAGCTGCATGGATTCCATAATTTCAGGATGTCAGAAGTGAAATTTGCTATTTCGTTCGAAACTCAGGGGTGAAAACGAGTCAAAACTTCAAATGTACGCCAAAGGCCTTACAAATTAGATTTTATGGTTGCAATATTACAAGCGTTACGCTTTTACCGGAATGGAATGTGGTGCACATGGGAAAGCCTCACGTTCTCTAACTTTTTCATCTCTGGTTTTTATTTTTGCAGTATATAAAAAGTAATTTTTCCAAGAAAACTTTTCCGTTGTAAATTTTTCGTATTATCTCCCTGAAGGGTTGAGGAGAAATATTTCTTTTTCGCGGCTACATTAATTATTTCACACTGAACGTGTTACTGTTAATTTGGAACGCTGAAATGTTTTCAACAGAAACTCTCATTATGAATATTTCCAAATTAATTTTTTATTTTGTATCTAGGGGAAGAAAAATTCAGTAATTTATGTTTTGAATTGAATTCATTTTAAGATTGTAGACGTGTATTGGTGATTCCCAAAAATGAATTTTTTTACGGTGATGCTAAAGCACAGGAGGTACCCTACAGCCTTGGCAGAGTTACACATAAAACGCATGAGAATGAAAACAGTTGCAAATATATACAAATTTCTAATGGTAAATGCCCAAAATCCATTTATGCTATTCAAATAATAATAATAACGAGTTTCCCTTCTAGCACAGAAGGCACACTTCTCAGCGAGGAGCTAAGAACCATTTACCCATCTCCTCCACACAATTCGAAGAAATGTGTTAAGACTGGGCTTCCCGACAAGCATTGAAGACATGTAAGTAACAAAAAGGTTAAGCCATTTAATAGGACAAAAGAAGTAATTAGCAAATTAGTACAGAAGCAAACGAGAAACACACCAAGAACCTAAATGATGGAGGAAAGATGAGATTTTAGTACATGCCTAGAGACACCCCAGTCGAAATGCTCCATAACACAATTGACAGCTGTGCACATGCGATTAATGGTTTATGCCTTCCATAGTTAGTCTTCAAAGGGTTTACATGTAAAACAAGAACACCTCTCAAATTATGAAAACTAATCCTAAAAGTTACCTTCTAATTATTGGTGGATAAAAACAAATGTCGGCAATTCTACGTCGCTACGTCGCTACGACAGCATAGAAAGGGTTCCAGACCTGAGATGCATATTCAACCAGAGGTCTTACGAACAAGTTATATAAAAGTTAGTGCAGCTTGAAGGTCAGAAAACTCGTTGGGCCATCACTTAACAAAATCCAGCATGGAGTTGCTTCTACAAATAGTGTGATTAATATGAGAGATAAAGTCCAATTTCGAATCCAAAATAATGCTCAAATTTTTAACAAACTGCACACGTTTAACACTATTTCCGGAGAAAGTGTAGTCAAACACAAAGGGAGCATGGCACTTAAAGAACGACATAACCTCACACTTATTTATGTTGAGCTCCAAATCATTCTGACAGTCACTATATCACTTATAAATGAAAAGGTTTTCATATCATCAGCATAGACTAACACTCTGGAGTGTCTCAAGAGATCCATGATGTCATCAATATAGATGATGAAGGTAAGAGAGCCAAAGTGACTTCTCTGTGGTGCGCCGGAAGTAGCCTCTATGACTCTCGAGCGAAAATTTGTTTGGCAGTCATTTCAATATAATGAAAATTTATGTATTTCTCACATAAAGATTCAAATTGTGCAAGGGAAATGCGCAACCCTACGTTCCTCCAGAAAAAAGCATACAACTATTTTAAGGAAATATAATAGGTCTCCCTATAACATGGTACTCATATGTCACAATTTCATATAATGCAATCCCTATAACGAAAGAGATATAGTAGTAAGATAAAGTAGTAAGAAAAAATCTGACATAAAGACAAACAGCATACGACAGCCGCCAGCTTTGCCAATGGATCATCAAAAGTTGAAGTGACCAAGGAGAACGTCTTTTTTGTATCTGATGTGGACTGAAAACCAACGTCCCAAAGGTTTTAATGAAATATGTTCAGCGATGTATCATCTTCTTCTTAATACCACCTTTACTGAAAATGTAAAAGTTTTCAGGTTTGTGTGTGTGTGTGTGGGATAAAAAATAAAAATTCGGTGATGATGTCCATGTGTTCCAGTTGCCTGAAAAATAGAGCTGCAGTTCACTTAAAAGAAACCCAAATTATTTTCCCTGTCTCAGGACATTCATTTATACCACCCAATCGGGTATACCCACAGTTAGAAAATAGTTGGATAGCAGCACTCAATCAAAAGATCGCTGATTCTCCTCCAGCTCTAAAGACAACGCTTTTCTAGATTCGTTAAAAATAAACGCTTCAAGATTAAAATCAACTAACTTTCCAAATCCGGCTCGAAGGACCAAATCTATTTTTACTCAGGAGAATGATGGGCAATTCAAAAGATATATGAGATTCTGTTTTGACAGTCATTTATTATCATCGTAATTCCCATTTTAAATTCTTCTCCATACAAAAATACAACTCGTTTTCCACTATAGTGAAACTTCACTCATATCCCATAGAAAACAAATCCTATATGCCTGCCACAATAATAAATAACATCTCAATTTGAGATTCTACTGGATTCTGTTCACAGTTCACATCCCTTCCTTGTTATCTGCCTGCAGCTAAAAGGAGTATTCTAAATTTGTTTTGCATTGGATTTAAATCAAAAAATTTACTGAACCATTCTCCTCTGACTGTATGGAAAAACATGGATTTCATCCCCTTTTATAAAATTCTAGTTTATCCCAAATTTCCTCTCAAATTCATTTCAACTGACTTGTGTACTTCCATAGTTCGACAAATAGTCATCTATTTTGGAAAATACCTCCGCCGTGGAGACAGTAGAATGCATTTGGTCATTCGGTTTAAAGCAAACATGGAAATTTCAGAATAATTATCTTACACGTGCAGGGAAACCCAGGGGTATATTGAACATGTATGAGATCCTTGTTTTGAGAGTCATCCGTTATCACTACAATTCCAATTCTGAATTCGCAATTATTCTCAATACAAAGATACAGATACTCGTTTTTCCACTATAGTGAAACTATCTTGCAGAAAATGAAAGCCATATGCCTGCCACGATAGAAAGGAACGTCTCAATTTGAGATTCTACTGGAACGTGCTCATACCTCACATAACTCTTCTGTTGTCTGCTTGCAGGTAAAAGGAGTACTCCAAAGTTGGTTTGCATTGGACTTTGGCGCGCCTGAAATACTCTATCAACCGGAAATATAACAATCAGGAAATATTTCAACATGTGTGTTTTCCTATCCATTGTTTATTCACGACCAGGGTGAATCTACAACCGGGGTGGTTTCAGTTGATATATTCCACAAATGGGTGGGTAGGTATACATGGTGTATGTCGTTGTGGAACCATACGCCCACAGAAGTGTTTTGTTCGTTTTACTGCCATTTGAAAAGTAATCGCATTTTCAAAATGAAACAACTGGAAATTTTATCGGCATTTTTTGTATGCATTTAACTTTTGCACGGAAATAGTGAGAAACTAACTTTGAAATAAAAAATTGTCCTTGCACCGTATTAGTTTATATATACAGAAAACTACGCTATGGATATTCCGCGATTAAATCGAATAGAACTGCATTTTTACTTGGGTCACGGTTTTTTAATAAACTTAACCCTTTCGCCCTCGTAGTAGTTGATTTGAATTTATAGTCATACGACCAGATTAATTTCATTTTTCGTCAAAGTAGTGACCTATTTTTAGAGTTCGGTTACTGCATTTAAAAACATTTTTAGGAATTTATGGGATTTTCGGTGTGATTGATGGTTTTATGAGTATTTACTTATGTCAACTCAAAAACAGAAATTGTACCACATCCACTAACTGACTATGAAAAGTTTGCAGAGTGGAACAATACGAAAATATGAAGAAAATTACCGATATGGATTCAAAGTTCATGTCAAGCATATAGTAACTGGTGATGAAACATAGTTTTTCCAATATGAGTCAGTCACAAAACGCCAGATCTCGGAATAGAAGAGTCCAGTTGAACCAAAACCGAAAAAAATTTGCATGAAGAAAAGCTGAATCAAGGCTCTGTTCACTGTTTTCCTTGATTTCAAAGTTGGCGTTGGTGCCAGGCCGCCTTTTACTTGGGTTTTAGGAATCGCCAAAATGCTTGCAATTCAAGCTGTATATCAGGAGCAATGATTATGGTATTTGTTGCATGACAATACATTGGCGGACAATAGCAAGATTGTACACACCTCCTTGACCAGAAAGAGTATCGTGGTGTTTTATCATCACCCGAATTCACCTGATTAGGCTCCGTGCGACTTTTGGTGTTGCACAAGGACTCACAAGGAGATTATTTTAAGTAAAAATAATAAAAACTAAAAATAAATAATGTATTTTATTTCATTTTAATACGGTTTGGTCCGGAAGTTGAATACAGATTTCAAGTAACAATTGCCTCCATGGATTTTTCTTCGTCATATAATTCGCACGAAGAATTCGAATGCAACGAATATGAGCTGCTAGTCAGTCATGCAGACCATCTGGTCTAGACCTTTCCCTTCCCATGCCGGTGTTCCATAACCCCCGATCCGAAAATATGTTGCTTTATATTTTTATTTTTCATATAAGAAAAAGATTAAAAAAGGATGTAGAGCTCTATCTGAAACTGACGGAAGCTACCAACATAAGAGATATAGAAGAAGTTCCTCCAATTAATTATTAAAATTATTCTTCATTCTAAAAAGATATTGGCAAATTCAATCATAAAGTGAGTTAACATACGATGTAACAAAAATTTACGTGTATTTCCCACATGATAGGTACATGACCAGACCAGACTTTCTCAAATTGACATTTCTGTAGATTTTTATTCCACATAGAAGATAATTAAAACATAAACTTTCTACCGCATTACACCTTGGGCCATGTAAACAATCAAAAAATTGTTTCCCCGTTCAAAATACAATCATAACAGCGAATAAACATATATACATAACCCGCGCGCTCACATTTAACATATCCACATTACCCTGAAATGTTTAACTGCAAACATAATAAAAGTTACGTCCCCCAGTAGGCCTCTGGAGCAAACTTTTTGACAAGCGTGTAGAAACACTCCTTTTGCACCCATCGAATCTTATTTTAAATGAAACTCTGTGTTAGATGAACAAATTTCCATAAACAATTTTAAATTTTTAACAAATCAATAAAAGCCCTCCAGGTCAGGGGGATTGTACTCTATTTGTTCATGATCAAACGCTATACCACTGCGACTTCGGCTCGGCTTTGGGATGGTTAAAAGTTTTTTCAGAAATTTCTTAAGGAAACAAGGAATATTTGCCGTTGCTGGGATCTGAGAGGGTGTGTCGATTTGATGCTATCGGCAAACTTGCGTAATTTCGGTTTTTGAAAACAAATTTACATGTCGACTTCACAAGATTAAATTTGTAATGACGGTTTCATCAAATTTTTACCGTGAATTTTCTTAATTTAGTCTAGGCGCAGGTTTATACCGCCAAAGCTAAAGTGTCTCAGCAGTTTGAAAATTTGAAAGATATAGACAAACATTTTGGTTCATTAATAATTTCAGTGGAGAGAATTATTTGTTTTTCAAACACAATTTGATTACTTTCAGACTGACCATGATTAAATCGAACAGGAGTAATCGTCTGATCGTACTGTGGTTATGGGTAACGTGACGAATAATAAAAATGAAAAATAGATATCAGAAAAACTGTCTATTGTGCTTCTATTGTATCGGAAGGGTTTTTAATCCGAATGATATGTATATGCGCTATGTATCCATGTACCATACCACATATCGCACATCGATATTTTGGAGATTTATGAGAATATCCCAGGAATTTCGACTCAAAGGCGCTGCCACAGATCTCACCGATCTAATTTAAAGGAGTTCGAGTTGAAATCTTGCCTGCCCATAGTAATTTTAATAATTTCAAAGACTCCACTATACGATTTACTTATTATTTAGCCTAAAATTCTGAAATCGTTGAATATATTTTGATTAAGATTGCCAAGCCTTATAGTTATCTTCTTCTAAATTCTCTACTGTTCAGAAAGACATCATTCAGTTGCAAGATCTGGGCTGAGCTATCTCCGAGTGACCTCTACTAAAGTCCACTTAAATTTGTCCTGGGATTATTTAATTATCAGGATTCGCAAAACATTCTGTTATTTTCATTTTTTAATCCTAATTGAAAAGTAAGGTTAATTTCAAATTAATTTTATTCATGATCATAGCCTCTTCCTACAGTAAGCCGAAAAAATATACGTCCTTTTCGTAAAAGTTTAATGATTTCGGAAAAAAATATTCTCTCAATGCGTTTTGTAAGGTCTAATGAGGCTGCAAAGGATTTTTAACACCCTTAAAATTTACCTATTTTCAATCAAAATTTATAACGAACACCTGTTAACCTTTATTTAAACTCTGGTCCCAATTCAATAAGTATAGAATTAGCATTACATAACAAATAATCTCCTTCAATTAGAAATAGATTCAATAATTTTCCAATTAATCTAACTTCACACAGATTTTGTTTGTTTCCTTCTTTCCATTTCTCAGCCCAAGATGAAATCTTACATCCTTGGCGCTGGGGAATATGCCATTGTACTCAAGTGCAATTGATTCCAGATGATTTACACTGAATATGATTTTATGCTAATGCTATTTATATAGTTGTCGCCCAGAGATGTGAAGACAATCTCTATTATTTTAGCTCAAGGAACTCAGGGAATTATCTTAATGAATTCCACCCACTCCACGTAATCGAATGCTGTACAAATAGCAACGAGGACAGTAATAAGCTGTTAATTAGAAAAATGGACGAGAAGTGAAATTCTGATTTTATTGAGCGGTTACGAAATTATCGCATCTTTTATTCCGTTCCTAAGTCATCAATACCATAGTCATGCAGATTAGGCTGGCAATTTTCTCTTTATCAATATTTACACACGGATAATTTCTTAAATTGACTAATCTGAGTGGAGTGTCTTGTTGGTTAGGGAAACGTTTGCGTCGGTCGTTCGTAGTTTCTATTTTTGTCCTTTGTTTAAAAGTTTATTTGGAATTTGGTGAAAAATGTCTCGCCATTGCCTTTGGAATAGAAACGATATTTACGCAGTAACATAGCAGTTTACATCAGATATAAATTTATCCGTTTACAAGTAAAGATACTTTCGCACGACTAGCCTTATATTTTCGGAATCTGTTTTGCTATGATTAGCCTATTTGTATTCACACCATGTGATTTCCTGGCAGAAAGGGTTTACTACAGAACCCAACGAAAATATTTTGTAAGTAAAGAATTTAAGGTTTCTACCTTCTTTTAATTACACGCCAGCGCTCTTGGAGGCGATGGTATTGCTACAATATGCTTCGTTGTGCACCTTATTCCGAGGATGCAATTACCAGGGGACTGTGTTTGTAGGAGGTTCCCCATAAATTTCATGTAATATAAATTGCAAAACAGTAATTTGGATAATTTATACGGTCCATTATTTTCAAGTGCAGCAGATGTAGGTATGGTTCTAGGTAAACCAAGCAGTTCATTTCACTAAATTCCGAACTTTCAGAGGGTGAATTTTTCACCAATATTTTAAGAAATTTAATCAATACAATTCCGGATGTGCATTATCCCAGAA
>QYTT01084780.1:17355-41399 GCA_006980735.1 Dasypogon diadema
GAGTCGACGGCGGGACCTCCGAGTCGACGGTGGGACCTCCGAGTCGACGGCGGGACCTCCGAGTCGACGGCGGGACCTCCGAGTCGACGGCGGCTGATGCGACTGTAAGCATCATAGGGTTGTCCCCTGAGCTTAGGCAACACCTTAAAAAAATCAAACCGAACCCTTTCCTAAATTTTTTTTTCGATTTACAGCATTCATACCAAGCTTAGGTAGGTGAAAGAGGATTGTGATTCAAAATGTGGAATGAGATAGATACAGGAAGCGCCAGACATCATTGAAGTTTTTAAAAAGAGCGAATGTTTTTTCCCGGTCATTAGAAAGGCGCTGCTGATATTACTCTTACAGCCCTGCACAACAAGCACTATAGAGCGTTCATTCAGTTCCCTTCGCCGAATTAAGGCATGGCTAAGAAGCACTATTGGTGAAAGTAGGTTAAATGGATTAGCCATGCTAAGCATTTACCGTCAATGGGTTTTCGCAAACAAAGAGCAATTAGTGGAAACAGTAGTACGAAAATTTACAATTTATCCTCGCAAACTATTATTCAATAATTAACTTTTTAAAAAATAATATTTTCCTTTTATTATTGTTTATTATTGGATGGCACGATGGACCCTCCTCCTCCAAGAAACAGGTTGAATTTCAAAAACTGCCTCCCCTTTCGTTTTGAGCTGGATACGCCCTTGAGTGTAGCTGTAGGGAATACCACAAATTATTTTTTGCTTAAATTAAATAAATTATGTATTGCAATTTTCGGTAGCAATTAAGATGACAGCAATGCTGAGTTTAGATTGCAGAGGGCAAACTATTAACTTTAAAGTAGACTATAAGTTGTTACTGGTATTATAGCAAACAAATTTGATACAGTACTCCAACAAATCTAACACAGGTAATGCAATTAATTAGCGTGAAAAGTTCAAATGTGATTCTCAGACGTGACAAAACAAAATAGAAATTTAGAAACATATTTTAGCAAAAATTATCAAAAAATCTAAGGAAAACGTAGTGGATCTACGACCGATGAAAATTGCGTCTCTAACACATTGCAGACTAGAAATATTTCAACAGCGGCTATCTGTACGTTGGTGAAAACGAGAATTCTCGTGTTTGGTTCGCAATGTGTTTTGTTTTGACTCTGCAACATTCACATTTGTGCTCAGTTTTATGAATTCGAATCTTACAATAGGCCTTTGAAGTGCGACATTTGAAACCAAAACCAGTTCGAAGTCCAGCTTGATTTTGAGTGGGATCAGTTATGATCACTCGATCCAGATCTACCTTAGTATTAAAGTATTAGTATTAGAGTATTAAAGTGGCCGATCAAATTTAATGGTTTAATTGAATTATTTCTTTGCGGCCAAGTAGCAACCTTTCACTTGCCGGTAAAGCGGCAAAAGACCCCCTAAGACCTTATACTCTAAGGCCTTTAATCTATAATATTATGCCTCAATATTAATAACATATTTCAATACAATCGTTCACACTCACTCCGTAAAATAGTTGTTGAATATACACAATAAATAATTGTTTAAGCCGAGTATTCACATCAAAATATCGGTTTGTACTTTCTAGATAAATAAAAAAGTTTTCGATCACAGCAAGTCAATTTGATGATCCTCAGTCGGCCGATCGATTTGCCTGATACATACACCCACAGCGAGTAGTCCACAAATTTTCTTTCGTATGAATAATTTTATATGTGGACATTTTTCAAGCGTTTTTGTTAGTGAGCTTCACTTCAAAAGTAAATTAATTTATAAATGTTTAGGCTTCCATCTTATGTTCAGTTGCACTATATTTATAATTGAAATTTTCAATATAGGCAGGAAACAATCTTTGTTTTTGCAAACACTTTCTCTCAATTGGATTACAATCTTTGCTCGGTATACATACTTTTTTTGATTTTATGGGAAGTTAGTACAATAATTAGTAATTATAAATTTATATTTAAACAAATTCCAGACTAATTATATAAAAATTGTTCTTAATTCCAGGTTGTGGACAAAACTATCACAAACGATGTGTTGTGAAAATTCCAAATAATTGTAGTCGCCCCAATGACTCTCGACGTTCTTCCACTCTGCAGCCACCCCGAAGTCCATCTGGAGGATCAGCGAATTCCTTAATATCAGAAGAGTGTTCAAACAGTGGCTCCGGATCTTCTCTGGTAAGGAAAATGCAGCAACTTATGAATGACATTAAAAATTAGGGAAGATCTTAATTTCTTAAGTATTCCGTCCATTTATACAAAGCATTCCATTTTTATATTGTTTACAATTCTATAAGTTTCATTTTAATGAGTTTTGCATCGGTGATGGTGTATTTTTTATTTATATTATTTGTATTTATAGTTTACGTAATCGTTCCAAATTTGTGGTGAGATCTGGTAAAAATGTTTTATTTTTTGTATTATATAAAGTATATTTATTATTTTGGAAATAAAGTTCTTTATTTTGATAAATTTTGTTTTTATTTCACCAGATCCCATCACTCCCACTCCCTGGTTAACAAAATATATTTTTTCTAAATTTTAGCAAGTTCCAATGAGCAGTCGGAATAATCGGTCCTCTTCCGTGGGTGCTAGAAGTGCAGCAGGAATACCAAATATGCCCGGACGTATAAGAATACCCCATACGTTTATGGTACACACCTATGGACTACCTACTGTATGCCAATATTGCAAAAAACTGCTCCGTGGCTTATTTAAACAAGGTGTACAATGCCGGGATTGCCAGTACAATGCACATAAAAAGTGCATTGATAAAGTACCACAAGACTGCACAGGAGAAAGTCAGTATGCTGACTGTAATGACGGACCAGTTAGTAGTGAGCGAGATTCTTTCTTTAAAGACGAATTTGATGACAGCGACGTTGATGACAATCCCCTAATCAATTTTAATCAGAAAAACACACAACAAACGAAAATGAATGGCACAATCGACATTCAATCGGAACAGTCAAGTTCTTCCTCGTCGCCTAGTGCTAATATTCCTTTGATGCGAATAGTTCAGTCAGTGAAACACACCAAAAAGCGCGGTGGACAAGCGTTGAAGGAGGGGTGGCTCGTTCATTATACAAATATCGACAAAACAGTGAAGCGTTACTTTTGGCGTCTTGATTCAAAAGCGATTACTCTATTTATGTCAGACCAAGGTAGCAAGTACCACAAGGAGATTCCGCTCAGCGAAATACTGTCGATTGACACTAATAAGAACTTAACGGGGGAAAGGAATTTCTGTTTTGAGATACGAACTGCGAACGTCGATTACTTTGTGGGACAGGATCCATTAGTTGGATGTCGGGATGAGCCAGTTCGACTTCCTCCACCGGATAGCGGCATCGGAACGGATATTGCAAAGAGCTGGGAAACTTCAATCAGACAGGCATATATGCATGTCACAAATACACGTAAGTGCATTTCAATATTTTACCTTGTAATTTCCAAAAAAAAGTTAATTACCTGCGATTTCCCTTAATAAGAGTGACGCTAAATTTTTTTAAAGAGATTCACCTTTGCCATTCCTAATTCGCTCTGGGATTTTAGTAAATTGTTTTACTATGTAGATTTGGAAGGCAATTGATTTTTTTTTCTTCAGTAAAATAATAAAATTTCCTACCTTCATAAATTCGTGTGATAATAAACAAAATTATTCTATTTTGATCCCTATTTTGATGGCAATTGATTCGTGTGGCCTCACAATGAAATATGCGCGAAATGTATAGTTTGTCAGGTGATGTGCAGCATGATTTATTTAAGCTAAATTTATTTACTGAAAAAGTGAAGTGAACACATTCTCTACCTACATATTTGTGTGAAATCTTCTTTGAGTAAAGTTACTCTAATTTGCCATCTAAACCAAATTATGGTGTACAGTTATTTCTCCTAAAAATTATTAAAGTTCATTTTAAGGAAATATGCATGAAGTCCAGCAGGATCCAGTCCAGTCCATTTGCCTTGGTTTTTGAGTTACACTCTTTGCATTTTTTTCTCTTCAAACATTAAATCGCTAATAAATTTTCAACTACTGTGTGTACCTGTTTGAAAAAGTACCCCTTAAACTAACTAACATTAAGCTCAAAATAAAAACAGTATATCAAAGTCAAAGCTCAAAATACTTTGTCTATTTGAAAAAAACCTAGGTCATTGAGGATGTATATTTCTTATTCCTCTTAAACTTGCTCAGTATTTCTACCATCTCTACAAATCATGTGAAGGTTTTCAGGCGCTAGCTCTTTTCTTTCACTTAGTAAGATTATTTCACTTGCACTTTCACTTCTGAACTCTGGAGAATTCTGCAAAACAAGGTGAACTTTTAAATTAAACTTTCTGAAATAAATTAGTTGCTGTGGAATAATTTTGAAGAAATCGAAACACGACTAAATTCTCAGAGATCCTAACGAGCTCAATCATATGTTTGTCGACCAATTGAATCGTGACAATAAACAGCAAATCGCTTTTAATTTTTTATTAGCTAAAAGGATTTCTTTCTCTCTGTTGCGGCAGAATTATAACATCTTCAACTTTAGAAAATCCAGCTCGGCTGACGTTGATCATATTTATCCCAAATTTATTAAAGTAATTTTATTTACTGTCTTATCTTTTTTGACCCACATTTTTAATTTGATAATTTCCAGCAATTTGGTAACATGCTAAAATTATGTCAATTCCGAAAAATATAAAAAGCAATGATGGAGAATTTTGACCGGTTTCTAGTTCACCTTTCTTGTTCGAAATGACCCTGAACACCCAAGTGCTTCCTTTTATTAATAATAGGAGTGAACATAATTTCAAACCTTAACACGGCTGATTTATGTCGTTAATTAAAGTACGTGAGAACATTCCTTGTGGCATTCATTCGATCTTGTGCCCATGGATTTCTCTAAGGCTTTCAATGGAGTAAATCATCGAATATTGATTCATAAGTTATTAACCCAATTTGGTTTTACCAGTTTTTCTGTAAATTAATTTAGACATATCCCCAGGATTGCTTCTGTTTGTATGTACTTAAGTACTCTTAGCGTTGATTGTTGTGTTCCACAGGGATCGATTTTAGGCCCAGAATTGGTTTCAATTTTTATCGATAGTATTTCTTCAATTATTAGCAGCTATAAATTTCATATGAATTCTGTAGATGTGTCACTATATATCTCTCAATTCGTGAGGATAGTTAAAGAAGTGGTTGAAATGAAAACATTTGCAATATATCTAAATGGATAAAATATAATGAATTCCTGCATAGCTCATAAAGTCCAATTCAGATATAGTATTGATGCCATTGACTTTCCCTTTTCACATGCGTCTCTCGTCTCTGTTAAATTAAAAGTTAGTGTTGCTGAAGGCAACGTCCGTTGCCATTATTTGCATATGATTGTGATTTTTTTAAAAATCATCAAAAAAGCGCATGCCTCAACGAAATTATTAAAGCCCACCTCAAAAAATTAATCATTACTTTCTTTCCTGAAATTTCTAACATATTTGGAAATGTGCTAAAATGAATAAAATACCAAATACGAATCCAATATAACATATAAGAAATACATAAAGACAGAATTGAAAAACTTGAATACAGCGGTATATAAAAATCAAATGCGTTTCCTGCCCAATTAGACATATAAGTAACATTAAGTAGAATGAACTAGACTAATCTACTACTTGGAGAACCCACACCACAAGCTTAGTAAACTTAATTTTTTTTGTGTGAAAACTGTGAGAAACTAACTGCATTTAGATGCCTATGAATAAATTTGAACATATGTTAATAAATAATAGAAGATCAGGATCCTTATTCTTTTAGGCTGATATTCACAACTGCTATGCCTAGTAGTCAAAGAAACTAACCATTTGAGTGATCTTTGCTCCATGCTTACAATTTTTCTTCTAGTCATTTCACACGCAACCTAATTGCACCTGCTTTGTCGTAAATCCTAGATCTATCCGTGAAGGTCATCGGTTATGATGGGTCTTGTGAAATGTTTCGGTCTTGACCCTTTTGATCCTGTTCTTTGGTATCGTGAGTTCCTTGATTTGTTTTACGTGGTTCAGGATTCTCGTATGCTCATACTTAATCCCTAACGAGTACTATATGCCGCCCTATGCATCTTGAGTGCCGCCTTCTTCACAAAAAGATCCAGCGGTGGTAGTCCCAGAAGAATTTCTAGCGTAGCTGTGGGTGTGGTGCGAAAAGCGCCTTAATAGCCATGCATGCCAATCTGTGTACCCTATTCTGTTGTCGCTTAACGGCTACCTGGCATGCCACACTAACGCAGCAGGCTTCAGGATATATTTAATCACCAGTGTACTGATCTCGGCGAGGCACCCCTGCTTAAGCGTCCTTAATATATTCCACATTCTAGGTTAGCCTGCATATACCCAAGAGTGAAGGCTATCATGGCCGACTTGCGTTGATAGTAAGGCTCTGTCCCTCACAAAATCCTTTCACTATACGGAGAGCATTCTGAATCCTGATTTCCCTATTCTTTAACATGTTTTCCACCCATCTCACTACCACTGGGCTAATTTTATGCTTTTGCAAAGCAGTTTTTCGTTTCCTATACTGAATGTTATCAAAGGCACCTTCGATGCGGCCAAAGCAATGTATTCAATTTCTCCTCTGTCACTCTCATCAACTGGTGAAGCGCTTTTTCCATTTTTTCAACTTACAAAAAATTAGGAATATTTCTTCATATGGGTTTTTACAAATTTATTTTTGCTCCCATATAACTTCCCATACATCTTCCATGCGATCACGACCTCAGCAAGGTTCGGCATGCACAGATGCGGTACCAAAACCGGCTGCACGCCATCATGCATCATCATATCACATGTCCTGATCCCCTCCTCTGCTTTTTCCACACTTTCTGGTAGTTCTCTGATTTACAATATTACCAGGGTTCCTACAGCAGAACTACATCCAACTTTTCCTGCACAACGCATAAAAGCATCACATTGGGTGCTCTCTACAGTGATAGATATTGAATTGGCAGATTTTTATATGTTGATACTGGCCCATCTTCTTTCCAACTGATGCTAACACCATTACTAGTGTCCGATACTCTACTGTCTCTCTTCCACAGCGCGGATAACCTCCTAGATGGATATGCCCTTCGTCTGCAGATCCCTACCAGGGCTTTACATTTATCCGCTGGAGGGCCAGGGATTCGGACAACCATCCTCTGAATCTCTTTCAGCTTGTGCAGGTTGGTTCCCTACAGTTTCACGTAAACATTCCTTGAATTTTTTGTTTACGAACCTAAGCGCGATCATCCTGTCCTCCAAGTCAGAGTTTATGATCCCACTATAACCGACATTCGGGAGGGCGTCCAAGGCGCCTATCATCAGTCTCCGTACATCCTTTCCGTAGGTTTCCTCCGCTCAACCTTGGCGCCTTCTTGTGGTGGGTTTAGACTGGCAGCTATGGGCGGCTGTCTATCGGCCCTTCCACTGCCCCCTCTTGCAGGATCAGTCCCCTGCGCGAGTAAGATGGAAACATTTATAATCTTCGAACCCGCGGAATTTCTGGTTTAATAAAACAGAAGGTATTTTATTAATTCAAGCTTAGTGGTGAATTGTCTCACTGAATAGTCTTACTCCGTCAAAACCTTCCGCTAAAAACTCCAAGAGATGTCAGGCTATGTTTCCACGTCGGTTCACATTGATGAGGTCAAATTTCACCGAAGTTCTCTATGGTCGAGGTTTTACTGCTGATAATAGATTACTCATTAGAATCATTGAGTCATTTAATTAGTAGGAGATCCACTTGCAACATTTGTCGACAAAAATCAGGAGCCCATTTCCGGCTAAAATTCTTGATGGGTCGGATAAGCGATTATTATTTTGTATATATAAACCATACTGATGGCCGAGTTGGTTGAGGCGCAGTTCTGGAGATTTGTTCTTGTGTAGGCACGCGATGGATTCTGGCAAAGGGCAGGGTGTTTTATTTGGTTAACCAGTGGTCGAGGTAATTCCACTAGCGAGAATTGTACCTGATGAACCACTGGACGATGCTGTCCATTCAAATTGTAGATTAACGTGCAACATTCATCGAATCGAAAAATCATTTCAAACCTCTCTTCCCTCCCCGAAAGTTCGTCTTGCCTAAGCTGTGAATTGGCTTTGCTTAATTATGAGTTCATCAAAAGTTCTATATATTTTCAGAATCGTGCTGTGATTCAGAAGAAAACGTACAAGATATGGGACAACTTTATCAAATATTCCCTGACGAAGTTCTAGGATCTGGACAATTTGGCATTGTGTACGGTGGAATTCATAAAAAAACCCACAGAGAAGTAGCAATAAAAGTGATCGATAAATTAAGGTTTCCAACAAAACAAGAAGCACAACTTAAAAACGAGGTAGCAATACTTCAGGTAAAAGTTAGAAATTAATTATTATATTTTCTTCTCTATCTAAATTTATATTTTTTTAGAACATTTCTCATTGTGGTGTGGTTAATTTGGAGCGAATGTTTGAAACACCAGAAAGAATATTTGTAGTAATGGAAAAGCTGAAAGGAGATATGCTGGAGATGATTTTATCCAGTGAACGGGGGCGATTAAGTGAACGAGTGACAAAATTTCTTATAACACAAATTCTCATAGCACTTAAACATCTACATAGTAAGAACATTGTCCACTGTGATTTGAAACCAGAAAATGTTCTGTTATCTTCCGACTCGGAATTCCCACAAGTGAAATTATGTGATTTTGGATATGCGAGAATTATTGGGGAAAAATCTTTTAGACGTTCCGTTGTCGGTACGCCAGCATACTTAGGTAAGAATGCAATATTAGACTAGTACTCCCTTTCTTTTTGCCTGATGTAGTTTTCTATTTATTTTCTTTTTTATTTTAAGCAGTCTTCCCAATGTACCTACGTCAAATCAATTATCATTTATTCATAGAGGCGGCGATTTAAAGTTATCATGGGTGAGATTTAAGCCCAGTCTAATATGGGGAAAAATCTGACCGTTGGTATCACTGATTATTTAGACATATCTTTAGGTGTTTTTGATTGGTAGTATGGGCATTTTAGATGTGCCTTCTTCAAACGTCTTAAGTTTTAGACATCAACTACCCTTAGCTGGACCATTTTCTCTATAACTAAAAGTGATGTATACAACAGACCATCTATCACTTGCCTACAATACTTGTAGTAAACACATTCTTGAATTTACAGTATGCACCTATAATATTGCTCGTCTCTACCTGGCATAAATTACTACAATAGAAACTTCACAATTTCTTTTTGGACGCAATAAAATAAAACAGACATGGAACAAACATCTCCTATTTTCTGGATGTAAACCAATGGAATTCTAGGTGTAGGGTGCATCGTCACTTATTACTTTTTTGTGTTACCATGTTATGCAACATATACGAGCATATCAAAAATAGTTCAGATGGAGCTCAGTAAAAAACATCTTTTTAAATTCAGATTTCGTATATTACAATCGAAATTGAATCGAGTTCAAGACATGAACTAACTAACGTTATCTGGAAAGTGTTACCAATTCGATACTTTATATTTTCCACATCTTCCCGCCGATGATGAGTCAACAACTTCGTGAGAATTAACATATTGATTTGCTCGTTGTAATCTACCCAGATGTCAACTACCATGCACGTACTCTGCCGTCACGTCCAGAAAGCATGTTTTCCACTATCGCAAACCTCCGCAAAAGCTTTTCGGGTCGCAGGGCACTGAGCGTTTCTGATATGCCGAATAAGCAGAAACGTTATGCTGTCTCTTAGATCTTAAAGTTGTGTTCAGTTTTGAATGCCTTTCTCCATCCCACAAGCTCCATAGGTAATGCTGGATCGAATGGCATCGATATATAATTAAGCTATCATTTGTCGTTTGAAGGTGGCTTCTTGCTTAGTTGTTTACCCAGAATAATTCCTAGATATTTACTTTCAGAAATGATGCAACTAATCAAAAATTTTACACAAAAAACTGATCAATTAGACAAAAAAGTTACTATGAGCTTAAATTTTAATTCTTTTACTTTTATATGTATTATGAAAATTCGGTACAGTTTCTTCACAGTAAAAAACATTTATAAAGTAATAATGAAAGGATTGCATTTGCTCATTCGGTTTTTTATATAATGTAAATACTTGAGGGACCTCATCGACCTTCAATTAGTTAACAGAGACTAGATCTTGAGACCGGCCAACCCTTAATTCACATTAAAATTAGAGAGGGTTTTTCTATGGAGAAATCCTTGAGTAAAGTTAACTTGCTCAGTTGGTCCATCTACCAAAAAGCAGTGAACAAAACGGCACAAATACACAGCCCTAGTGAATTCCCACAGATGTAGCGGAAGCGGCCTATCCGCTTCGCGAAGCTAGTTGAACCGGCAACGTTCAGCCATGCACGCGGGGGCATACGTGGCCCTAAAAGTCCTGGATTCTGCCAAAATGTATTCTATTTATTCTTCGCTAAGTAATTTCTTTCATCAGAGGCGTTCTGCATGGAAGCTTCCCTAGAAATAGGTGGGTAAACCTTTGATGCGGAGGAGGCGTATCTTGTTTATATTCCTTTTTACGGTATTGTGCTATTTGAGGACCAACTTTTCCGCAATGGTAGCACCTCATTTCCGTCATTATTTCAATAAAGAGAAGTGAATTGCTTCGTCAATAGGCGAAGCTTATGCTGCAGCATAAGCCTAAAATCCGTGGACAGTTTACACCCATAGTTTACGCCTTTAGGGTGATGAACTCACCTCATTAGTAAAGCTGACTACCATTTTATTCCATCCAAGGCGGAATGATGGGGTGCTGACTCGTCTCTGTATTTTGCCAAATTTGGACAAGTAAGTGCTCTAAATGACTACTGCGAAATACCTGCTACAGCTCATCGAAATCCCTTCCGATATAAAGTTAAAGCGAGATCCCACTGTTAGTGACATATATGCGTTATCGGAGCACTGTTAGTGACATATATGCGTTATCGGAGAATTCCTTGACTTGCCTATTAGATAAAAAGTGGTTGTCAAAAAGCTTGAAGATTTTGAGATAAGCAGTCAGGATTTCATCAAAATCAAGCACAAAAATGAGTCCATTTTCAACAGTTGAAGACTATAATATCACGAGATTTTCAGGGATATTACGATAATTTTCCCTGTGAAGGCCGTTAGGCTGCCATCTTTTCATCTATTCTTCCCAAAGCTTGTATCCTTATTATTTAGTAGTTTTTTCAGATATTGGAAATAATGAAGCTGGTGGAGTTAATTTTTTTTTCAATCGAATTTTTATTGATTTTATGAATTCTATTTTTTTAAATCATTTCTTGGTAATTAGTATTAAATCCTGAAACTGAAGTGTAAATTAGGCCATTAAAGTATAGACCCTATTTTGCACTTATGTGAATTTTATTTCTATTGATTCTATGGAAAAAGTTAAGTCTGATTTATGAAAATATTTTTAGTAATTAATTCTAAGTCATAAAAAAGCAGTGAAATATAATGGAATTTAGGTGTGGAACCTATTCTTTTAATTATGTGATACAACGCATCTCACTGGAGGTGACACCACTAAATAACGTTAAGCAAAAAATATAGCGCAAAGGGTTAATTATATGACAGTAAATACTTAACTGCGCAATAGCTTGATGAATATTGCAACTTTTTGAGGTCCATGAGGTCACGAGTTCGATACCAACCAGCTTCTATCTGTAGGTAATAATCTTCTATTGACAATAGATTAAGCAGTAGAAGCCATTGGCTGGTGCAACAATTAAGTGATTCATTACCTCTAGAAATTATTGCAACTACAACTCACCTGGTTTCGTTTTAATTAAGTGTGGTCATTATAATTTTTTTTATTATTTTCTGTTTGTATATTTTAGTTGATCCACTTTTACCTTATTTTTACGACCCCAACAATAAATTTGAATTTCGATTTTTACAGCGCCTGAGGTTTTAAGGAACAAAGGTTACAACCGCTCCTTAGATATGTGGAGCGTAGGTGTTATAATATATGTTAGCTTGAGTGGAACGTTTCCATTTAACGAGGAAGAAGATATAAATGACCAAATTCAAAATGCAGGTTTCATGTACCCTCCGAATCCGTGGAAGGAAATCTCATCAAATGGTATACGACCGCAATATTACTACTATTTAATTTATATTAATAAAATTATATTATTACTAGCAATCGACTTAATAAATAATCTCCTTCAAGTAAAGCAAAGAAAGCGCTACACAGTTGATAAGAGTTTGCAACATTATTGGCTCCAAGACGCACAAACTTATCATGACTTAAGAGCATTAGAAGCCTCTGTAGGTATTCGGTATTTGACACATGAAACAGACGACACCAGATGGGGTGCATACGGTGAACCTTGACTAAATAAAGATAGCACTGATGACACTGCATGCGACAAAAGTCACAATCTACCGGGAACTCCTAAATATGAAGCGATTAGTGGAAAAGCTTTCAAATGGGTTCGTGGACGTTTGTGTAGAAATTTAAAGGCCTAATTATGTTAGAAATATTTTTATTACTGTAGTTTACCAGCGACAAATGCTAAAGTTTGTAATACTTGCTAGTTAGAGTCAGTTTAAGTCTATTAAAAACATAATTCTAAAAACACAAAACGCAAGCACAACTGAAGATAGGGTTCCAATTTTTCTTTTGCAAAAGCTTTTTATACCTTTTTGTACATTGTCAGTATTTTTACAGACTCATTTGCCTTTAATATTTGCTGAAGGTCTAATTTTTAAAGGTTTTACTGTTTGATGAATCTCTGTACTGCTGTTTTTTTTTTACTTCTAATTTCTACCAGCTTTAACGTAGGTGCTTTTTATATTTTATTCGATAGATGCGTCCTGCGTTGCGCTTAAGTATTCATTGCAAAACTTTGCAGGATCATATATGCCAAAAATTGAAAACAAAACAGATGATGTATTTCTTGATAGTTTTGATTTTTCAAAATTATGAATAAGGAATATTTTGTGAATATATTTTACAAGTAAGAAAATACTCTTTTAGAAACTGCTATGCATAAATGTTAGTCCGTTTTAAAATGTTTGGGGCCCAATTAGCTTCAATAAAACTTGAAAACGGACACTTCATTTATCATAGCGCAATAAATTAATCTCAAGTGAAGACATCTCATATATAATGCTCATTTTATAAACGATAAGTACAATTTTAAGTCGAAAGGTTTTCTCTCCAACTAGTGTAATTTCTATACATCAGAAATATTCTCTTACCTATTGTAAAATCGTGCTAAAAATCTAAGTGACTACACACCAATAAATTTAGTATTTTACCTACTGATAATAATCCTTGGAGGGCGATAGTTAAAATTAAGCATTTTCATATTTTGTTTAACATATTAACGTAGGAAAATATTGGAGAAAGTTGTAAAATTTAAGTGCCTACAACAACTTTAGTAACACTGAAATTATCAATAAATTAGAAGGAATCAATGTGTCAAATTACATACATAGTAAAAACATTAAAGGAATTTTGAATAATCTGAATATATTTATTTTCTTCTTTTCCCAATTGCCATTTGGAGCAATTGTTAGGATTGTGCAAGTTAAGGATGCACTACTCTCCGAAACCACAGAATAAGTGGCATCAGTTAAACGGAATAAGATCCAAACAATTTAACGATGTAAATTCATGTAGTGCCGTTTTAACCATATTGGGCGCCGGGGTGCGAAAATCAGTCTGCGCCCCCCTTGCCAACAAAAAAAATTTAATTTTTGTGTTCCATTTTTTTTTTTAATACTCTACACAATAAAATTGGGTACATTTCCAAACATCAAGTTCAATTTTTCTGGCTTTTAAGGGGTAACACTATTGTGGGGAGGTAAAAAAAACGATTTTTGATTTTTTAATTTTCTTAAAGTACATACTTTCAAAAATATGTCCACAAATTTGTATATCAAAATTCATAAAAATGACGAAGTTATAGCCTTTTTAGTGGGTGCAGGTAATGCGGCTGTTCCCGGCTGATCGTACCTGCTGGTGTGCCTGCTTTGTTCGGAGTAATTCCCCTCGCATCTTATTTTGTTGACTCATATACAACATAAAGCCTGCTAGGATCTTCTAACGTTAAAAATTTAATGTGCATAATAATAAAAAATATATTCGGCTTTTAGTTCTCTCCGGCATTTTAAAAACAAAACACGTACTTGAACTTTCGATTGCGTTTTTCTCGAAACGACTTTTTCCGAATTCATGTTAACAAAAACTCGAACATTAATAATCCGATCGTAAGAATTTTTTTTTCCAAAATTTTCTTAATCGTAGTGGCTAACGTTAAGCGCAGCCTTTTTTTTATCTTGAAAACTACTATTTCTTACGGCCTGAATTGAAGAAAAATTGTTGAAAAATTGAAGTTTTTCTTTAACATGCCAGAATTTCGTGATAAAGTAAGTTAAAAAAAACGACTACGCTTAACGCTAACTATATTTATGTAAAGAAAATATATCATTTTCTTTTTACAGTTGAACTATACCGAAAGTATCGACACAGCCGTTGGGAGAGGAATTTTTTACGGATCGGCACTTTTCTATATATATCCGTCTTAATTTTAATTATATTTTTGGTAAAAATTTGCACAAATATACTTCAAAATATCCTTGATACCATATCTTTCCCCCAGTCCTTAAATAGTTCACTAAGTTATAAAAAAAGATTGTAAAAGAGGGCCCTTTTCGTAACCGTCACAGTGGAGTTCCCCCTTAAGTTGGCAAACTATTTAATGATATCATCTGTTTTGAAATCTACTTTCGATTCGATACCTATTGTGGCCAAATTCGTCAATCTATCTTGGGCCATGGTTGATCGTAAATAGTTTTTTATTAATTTCAATTTCGAAAAGGGCCTTTCGCCTTCTGCGTAAAGATGTTGAAATATTAGGAAACACGGACATTAAATTATTGGAATAAATATAATTTAGTATGTCGAGTGGAATAGTGTCTTTGTTTATAAAAAATAAAGGCAGCAATTCTAACTCATTAAATATATCTTCCCCGTCAATGTCCGATATATTTTCATGTGTTAAGTTTTCTTTTAAGTTGAGAGATTGTGCATTTTCTTGTTCTCTCTTCAATGCCCTCCAACTGTCAATGTTTTGCAAAAATGAAAACTTGTTATTGTGTTCTGTTAATAAATCGAATCTTTCATTTAATTTTAAGATCGCCGTGTCAAGTAGCAAAAAATAAAAATTTACTTTAAATTTTGTGTTTTGGTCTAATATGGGCTCATCTCCAGCCTCGTAATTAAAATGTCTTTTTCGGGGACGTGGACGGACAATTTCGGTGAATTTAGGTTCACATTCTATTTTTTCTGACAGAGTCAGGATTCTTGTTATTAATGTTGGTTGATCTAAATTGGGTTGCATATCGCACGTTGTAAGGCAAATGTGCTGAAAAGTGCATGAGGCGTATTTTGTAAACAATATTGGGGCCTATATTTTTATAGGTGTAATGAATGTTTGTTAAGTAATTTTCTGATTACGCATGGTATGTGTACGTACGTATAAGACGATCGGTGCGCCCTCTAAGACCTTGCACCCCCGGGTAAAAACGGCCCTGTGGGTCAAACTACAATACATACAGGAAGAAACAATTCGTCATCTAAAAATAAATATTGTTGTCCTCTGTCATCTTCATTTGCTGCATCTATTGAGGTTGATAATTATGGTGGAGGCGTGGATTCAGGTATAAGTAACACATCTCTTATCTCTGCAGATAGAGGTAGTTCACTTCTTCTTATTCGATATACTAGACAAAATAAGGGATCAGAAGATTGCAAAGCTCTATCAAATACATCTACAAGATTGTTTTCACGTAACGTTTTCTTGCATTATGTTCTCTGTCATACTTATAGATTCTATTTCTTCTTTCAGATGCTTGTTCTGCGAAAAAACCTGTAGGCCAATATTGTGTTCGTTAGAACTTGTGTTCCATGCGCTAAAATTGTATGTACTGTTGTTGCAGACATATTTTTTCATCTATGTATAGTACGGCTGTCCGAAAACAAGTGCTTGAGAACTTTTCCAAATCTAATTTGTATTGATAAGTGCAACTAGGATCGTCTGAACATTTTTAACTAAGTCAAGTTTGTCTTCCGTTATTTCTGAGAAGAGTTCAAGATCAGAAAACATTCGTCTGGCAGTATTCCCATTGTTTGTATTACCCTTACCATCAGGTTTTGGTTTATCGACAAGCTCATTTTATCCCAAAATCTCTTGTATTTCTGCTTTCCTTTCAGCTTAATTTCAACATTTCCTTCTATTTGGTTTTTTTGTTTTCTCATTCATAATTCAACAGGAAGTTAGTAAGATATTTTTAAAACAAATTCGAAAAATCTAATCCAAGGTTGCAATGGGCTGCCACCGTATTGTAGAGTGCTTACGTCTAAATCAAATACTGCAGAGTTTCAATTTTGTTTAAATCTGAAGGCTTAGCCTTGCAAATTGAACAGTTTTGGGCGCAATTTGTTGAAGTTAAAACATTTAGAACTTTTCTGTCTATTAACGTCATACACATTTTAAATTGGACTTGTGTTTCTTGCTTGCTTTCTTTTACAAATTCTGATTTTAAAGGCCTAGAAAATTTAACAGACTGAGGAGTCTGATTATTCCACAGTACTACGCCGTTTTCTGCTGTTAGTCTCAGCGATATAAATGCAGATGCAAATAAATTAAAGTCTACTTGACTGCAAGTTCCTGGTGTGTTAAATTTTGCTTGTAGTTCGACTGTATAGTATAAGTTCCAATGCTTCATCAGGAGCATCAATTTGGTAGTCATAACTGCTATCATCTTCCTTTCCAAATATTTTCTTTTTAATCTTTATTGGTCGAGAGGGAGATTTTGTAGTTTCTTTTAAGACTATATAACTATATTCCCCTTCTGAACTTGCTGCATCAATCATTAACAGTTCTTCATTTTGATGCTTCTGTGAAAACTCTGCTGTCGCTTTTCTTTTTGCCCGTGCTTCTTTTTCCTCATAACTCAATTTAACCGGTGGAGTGTTACTGTCCTTTGCAAAAATCTCTTCGACAAATGCCAGACGGCGCTAGAACACTCTTGTATTTTGCTCCATTTATCTGTGTTTTATAATTGACACTAATTTTTGTAGGATAATTACGCAATTTGCAGCCATTTATTTCCGACAAGATGTAAATCTCTTCAATTCAATTATTCAATAAATAATTTTCATAGCATAAGCCTGCATTGTTTATCTTCTCTGAAATATAGGTTTGCAAACTCAACTACTAGATTTCATATTAAACCATATGGTATGAAATTTTTTCACCAATGAATTAGATTTGTTCAATGAACTTGAAATTTGCCGAAAAATGAAATAATTTCGGAAAACAGTGAGAAATTCTATTCAATTGCTTAAAATTTACAGAAATATGTAAATGGAATTTCAATAGCAGTTCAATACGATCGTGTAACTAAACTTGTGAATTCCTTATTCTCATGTTAATTTATTAAAAAAGAAGACATTGAAGAGGATAAAGCAATACTTATCAGGTAATTAATCCGCGCTTTTACCGTTTTGCGTCTCTCAAATTCTAGTGTCTCTCCTCGTGGTAAAGTGTCCCACTGTCCTTCTTCATTTCGAATCCTCGTTATTTTTCCGCGATTCCCTTTCTCTTATTGGCTTATTTAGTTTCCTCTTGTTTTCCACTCTTTCTTTCTCGACACTTCTTTTTACAGCGGGAAAACACCGCTTCACTTGTCTAACACTACGAACCAAGAGAAGTGCCCGCTTCTCGTACTGACGTACATTTTCCATCAGAGAGGCTTACTGTTTTTAGCAACCGCCTGTATTTTAGTAAATTTCTGGTTTGGTTTGCACAAATTTTAGTAAACATATTTTCTTTAAATCGGAGATTTTTTCAGTCGATAAAATAAAATTCCTTGGGAAGATATTTTTGTTTTTCGTTTTCTTGGATTTAAGTTTTACGCTTCCTCTCGTGGTGCTTCGTTTTACAGACAATTCCATGTAGTCGGATGGTTTTATTTTGTTGAACTGTTAAATTTTCGATTTTAACTTTATCTGCGATTGAATTTCTGAGAAACAGAGGATTGGATTTCGTAAGTACAAGACTATAATTATTTTCAGCAGTCTATCAGATAAATACCACTTTTCTTTTTTCATTTTGGATTTCGATTTGGTTTAAATCGCGCACTACCTTTCTACCGAGCTCTACATAAACTTAAGGTGAGTTTAGTTAATTTCAAAAATTAATAATAGCCTAGTAATTTCTTTAAATTTAGATTTCTTGAACAACCCTAACAAGATCCCTTCTTATAATTTTACGTATTTATTAATTTTATTTATTTTATTTATTAATTACTCCCATAAATTCAATATATTTCTAATAATTTTTACGTAATCGACTGTAGCATCTTAGATTCAATCAAATTCTATTTATATTACACTTAATTTAATTTTAATAACCCTATTTGCAACTTCATTAAACGTGATTGTATTTTGTTTTTTCCTTTTCTTAAATTAATTTATCATAGTAATAAAGTATATCTTAACTAATCTCTATATTCCTAAGTCATCGTGACAAATTCAGCAGATTCTTCAAAAAGCAAAAAAGAAAAAGGTATCTTTTTCTCCCACATTTCGATTACTAACGAGTAGAATCGAACAAGTGAAACCATCTTTCAGCTTTTCTTTTTTCGTAGCGTTTTGGAACAAGTCGAATGGAACAGTACGAGAACGTTATCTTCTCTAAACCGAAGAAGATTGAAGGGACAGGGTAGGTAATAGGATCTCCAGAAAAGGTAAGTCGCTCCTTTATTCCCAAATCTGGAAAATAAAAGATCTTATAGAACGATTATATGAAGAGACAAAAAGAAATCATATGTTTGATTTTGCTTGACCCGAGGGCATTTCCAGCAGCCCCAAAATTATAACCTAACAACTGTCAGTAATGATCTCTAAAGTCCATCAGTAAAATATTAGGAATTGAAGACATACTTTTGAATGAAATTTAGGATTGTGATTTTATACATAAAAGAGCTTACATCAAGGTAATAAAAACTAGTTTAGAAGGTGAGAAATCTACAAGTGAAAATATTCTAAAAATCTTAAATTATATAAAAGTTTGAGACAACTTATTTCGCAGAGGTTTTAAAGTGTGTTATTCCATATCTGAACCAAAATTATCATAATTTTTTAATAGAAACTTTCATAGCAAATTAGTAAAAGAATAATCTCTTGATAATCAGTGAATCCTTACTTTGCAGTCCTAAATCATTGCCACTCGCCATTAACTCAACTAACACCGAACATCAACAGTGAAATCAATCAACAAAACTTCAAGAACACTTTTCTCTCTGTATATCATAAAAAGGTGCAAATATGCGAACATTATTCTCCGAAATTAGTGAAAAACAAATGGTGACATAAGGTAAGCACCCAAATAGTTGCCTTAGTTCTGAAATAAATGTTCTGTACATAAATTTCTGGTTTTCGCACCCACCAACCATGAAAAGATTATCAAGTAATAAAAGGTAATTGTGAAGACTTTCTGAATTATCACGCTCTGGATGCGTTTAAGTTTTCTATGCTCACAGTTCTAAAATTGTCATCATAACAGGACAGTCTTTCGTGCTGGTTGTATCACAATGGTTTACCTAAAAACCTTATTTTTGTTAGAATTGGTTTTCTTTAGAGCCAAATGTGATTGGGTAAAAATTTCAGAATCGCCCTCAATTAATAAAGTCCCTGTGTCCGGTGAGCAAAGTTTCTTCCTTCAATCCGATCTGCTAAGTGAAGTGCTTAACAAAACCGAGTTGGATAAAATTGAAATTTCAACTCCTAATAAACTGTGGACTGATTACCAACGTCAAAGATTTGCAACAGCAATAAACGCCCAAGAACTGTTGATTAGTGGAAACCTTCAAAATAGTGTAAAATTTGCCGCGCCTTTAGATTACAATAAATTTGATAATAAACAGTTTAATGGTGTTTCAAAGGACAGATATGAAAATTTAAATAGATTTAAAGAAATGAATGATACTTTACATAAACAAGCGCAAATATTACAGCCTTCAGTTACACAAAATTCTAAACTTGATATTACGATCACTAGAACACCTAATAAAAATCAATCTATGGTTAAGGATAATAAAACACCTGCACAGGATAATATAAAATCATCACAAATCAAAGGTCCATCGTTTCAAGGCTTCATTGATTTCTTAAAATCACTTCAAAACAGTCTGATTTTAAGAACTTCACGGAACATTCGAGATAAAATCAAAAAACTAACTCAATTTCGGGATGAGCTTTTAATAAATATAGGTAAGTTTTGATTTTACATATTTTAGGTAGGATAGGTATTAAGAACAAGAGATAGTCGAATAGTTGCTCTACGAAACACATATCTTTTCAAGGAATATTTCGCAAGCTTTAGAGCAATGTTCCTTGAAAAAGTTGTATTGTAGTTTGTGAAAAGGAACAGATATTACTCATCCGACGAATCTTCTAAGAGTTGAGTGATTAGTCCCCTGCAAAATTTGTTCATGCTACTCTTAAATTTTCTCACGCTTCCTCAATGTAATTTAAGGGCTGAATCTTTAGGTTTCTAATGGTACAATGCCTTATTTAACAAAATTATAGAAATATTTTCGTCTAAACGAACCCCTATCCGTTTTTCGGCTTATATACCAGCGGGAAGCTATGAGATTGACGATGTGCTGCACGCCTGAAAAGTGGATTTTAACTAAAAAATTTCTATAATCTTATTTTATATGCTGAACTTTTTTTCACCAATAGAAATGCTAACATAAAATCACTAGAAGATAATTTTCCTCTAGATATGATTCTTTTGGAACTAGAACAGTGGAAATAGAAATTTTTGTTAATTCTACATACGAAGTCTGTAGTTCTGAGAGCTTTAACGACACTACTGTTGGCTTTAATTGTGTGTTCTCTACTTCAGGACTTGTATGTAGTTTAGAAGCTTGTGGTTATAACCACTATACCCTATATAACATTATATACAATGTTAATATGTGAATATAGGTGCAATATGCTTCATTGTCATTGGATAGCTGTCTGCTTTGGACATGTTATGTTAACAATTTGTTAAAAATTTCCTTAAAATTCTTTGCCAAAAATTCTGAATATCTGAGGATGCCCACTTTATCCTAATTTACCCCTTTGCTCTGTCTTTTATTTGGCAGCTTGTAGCAGACTGATGTGGGAGTCAACAGTTGACAGAAAAGTTTAAGTCTGAAAGTTTAACATTGAATTAAAACTCCTTGATTGAGAGGTTATCATTAAAAGCGTAGTCAGCGTCATCTTCATTATATGCTCATTAAAGACTAGATATGATTTAAATAAAATATCAAGATGTCAAAAAGAGCGGGTCCCAACCCTTAAGAATATCTGCAGATGACCTTGGCCTAACTGACCCGAAATTTTGTATACCGTACCTCCCTCTACTCTTCCCTATACATATATTCTTCCTCAGGCGAAAATTTAAGCTCCGTGAAGGCGACAGTTGGCGGAAAAGCTTACCGATTCGTCATTACACGCTCCACCAATAAAAAACACAAAAGGGCACAAATTTATGTCACGTTATTAGAAAAATGACACTGTAGCTTAGGTGTAATTCTTTGCAGCAGTAGATTGATGGAACCTATAGAAAATACCTTGCTTTAAAGCTAACCTCAAAGTTATAACCAAAAATTTGAATAAATGACCCAATATTTTAGTGTTTTCATGTATAGTATTTAATTTTTGAAAAATTGATTGTATTTTAAACAAAAAAGCTTAATGATAAAACATCTTTTTAAAAGTATTAAGTAATTAAAAGGTTTGTATAATAAAAGGTATTATCACAGACTGTGTGGAATTTACATATGCGTGGCGGACACCCATAGAATATCTAAAGTGACCAATTAAACTAATTAAATTAGTAATAAAAATACATAAACTAAATAGACAACATTTTAATAATACTGATGCATTATAAAGAGCATACTTTTTAAAATAATTCATATCTATAGAGGACAGGATATCAAGTCTCTGGCCGCAAAACAAAAGACCTAAAAGAAGCATACATTCAGAATCCAGTATTGATTTCCCTACAGTTGAAACAGCACTTATGACGATCAGTTTCCTTACGTTTGCTGTATTTTTAATTAAACTAGTTCTGGTAAGTAACAAATAGAAATACTTTATTTATTTGCTATGTTAACCATGTTTTACATTTTCAGCAAGTTATTCACACAATCAAGAGCAAGCATTATAATTTAAATGGATTTCCTGTTAATAACATGGAAACAATAAATTTAGTAAGGAGGGGAAATGCACGATCTCTTGGTGATTCTGAAAGTGATTTGGAGATGACAGCAAATGTCCTAAGCGCTATTAGTAAATCTCCTAAAAATGTTTGATACTTATATAAATTTATCAAAAAATGTAAAATGTACAATGACTACAATACAGATTTTAAATTTTTTTGGAATACAAAGTTCCTATTTAATTAAAGGAGAAATCTTCATTAAGTAAAATTTACATTTGAAATAATTCTCGAATTATTTTAATATTGTTACCTCGCAACTAACTACCTATTAGAATAATTCAATCTATTATTTCCAGATTTTGATTACCATCTGGACATACGTAGGCGGTTCCAAGGATTCCCGGCTCCAGATATAGAGAGAAGGAGTAGACAACATTTTTTTTATTATTTTTCAGTATATTCGCCGTTTACTTCAATACACTTTTTACATCGTTTAATAAGTGCTCCTATTCCACTAAGTAAAGTATTCGGCAGAGTTCTGATCTTCAAAATGCTCTAAAATAGAGCTCCTCGTCTGAAGTAAATTTCTTTCCACGAAGGACAACCGTCAATTTTTCAAATAAAAAGTAATTGCTTGGGTCCAGATCAGGACTGTAAGGCGGGTGTCCAAGTTCTCTAAACCCGCATTCTTGAATAGCAACTTTCGTAACAGCAGCTGTGTGAACTGGAGCATTGTCATGGAGTAACAAAACTCCTCGAGACATTTTTCCACGGCGTTTTCCACGATAGCTTGTCCAAGTTGGCGTAACAGTGTGGCATATCGCGTGGATCATCTTCAAGAGACTCCCGTCCCCAGCGAAATAGCCTTGCCCAATCCACTGTGTATGAAGGTTCAGACTGCAGACTCTTTATAAACATCGTCCATAAGCTCTTTGATTTGCTTCGGCGACAAACCCTCTTTTGTTAAAAATTTTATCACGGCACGATGTTCAACTTTCTGCATTTTTATTTTTTACTTGAGATGCACACTTATGAACCACTACCCACAACGAAGTAATGATTTTAAGTACAAGTATTTGGTTTTTATAGCGTACTGACATAGATACCTCATTTCCACCCCTGCGATAGAATTGAATTTTCTGCGGCATCTGAAATGTCTTTTACGGCACAAACAATTTTAGTCCTCAAGGGCACTTTGGGTTTTTTTGGGATTCACATCTTTATTTAAAAACTGATATAAAAATTATATATTTAAGGTTTTTGTGGATTTTGAATAATATCAGTAACATTTAAAAAATTAAAAGAAAGACCATCTTCGAATGGCATAAATATCAACATTGAAGAAATATTTTTTATTATTTTTCTTTCGGAATAGTCGATCAAAACCTTCGAAACTACAAGCCATGCATAAGAAGAAGAACGAGAAAATTGAACTCTGTTCAAGGTCTTTGTATAATAAGTTTGGTCTGCCGTTTTTAACACCTTGAAGGAGTTTTCGTAGGCCCATAAAAGTTACTAGATTCCTACTCCGGATCAAAAGTTATGTCGATTTATGCATGTCCGTCTGTTAACATGATTACGGGAGAACGGAGCAACGTAGAGAGCTGAAATTTGGTATGTGAGTTTGCTATTTTATTTGTGAGGTTGCGCATAATCCGACCACAGGAATCTCTCTATGTATTAATTACACAAAGAAAGTTTCAGGTTCCGTATTTCAGCCACTTTTTTTTATATAGAGTTTCATCGAGCTTCTTTTGAAATTTTATAATGGCAACACTGACCCGCA
>QYTT01084780.1:57429-70980 GCA_006980735.1 Dasypogon diadema
GGTACTAGCCCGTGATGCCTGTGCACTCCACCTTTTGTACCTTGTTACTTTTTAGGTCACCTGACTATGTTCGACAAGCACACGGGCATTAGAGGTCATTCTTCACTTCTTGCCCATAGAAATTCATGTCAAGAAGATCGCGGCGTCAACGGCTTTAAGGCTACACCTTAATGACTTATTGGGCTGCTGCGGACTGAGACGCCTGTCTTTGACATTGGCAATGACCATCTGCTGGAGGAAATGATTACTTTAGAATTCAGAGTGAGGATCTCACCGAGGGAGGACTGGGAATTGTATTCCATAATTCCCCCTCTGACGCACCTAATTTTTTATACGGATGGATCTAAGACAGGGAAATGTTGGGGCGGGCATCTTCTGCCAGGACCTGGGTGTGCAGAGGGCTTTGCATCTTTGGGACAGTCAGGCGGCCATTAAAGCCGATGAAACCGTTCGTCACATCCAAGTTGGTGAGAGACTGCAAACGGGTCCTTAACGACCTGTCCCAAAATAAAGATATAACCATTTATTAGGTGCCAGGCCACAGTGGCTTCTACGGTAAAGAGAAGGCGGATGAGTTGGCGCTGGAGGGCGCCGCTTCTGATTCCCCACTCCACCCGCATTGCAAGCTGGGCGAATAACCAACATTGTCAGGTGTGGGACGTGAGCCCTCTTGGCGGTACGACCAAGGAACTGTGGAGCCCTCCGAACGCCTACCTCACATCTAAATTTCTTAGATTAAATAAACCATCACTAAGGTTACTTGTTTCTGTCTTGACGGGACATAGTTTCCTAAGGGCACATCAACACAGGATCGGTCGCTCAGGCGATTCCGACTGCAGGGGTTGCGGGGAGGAGGCGGAGACAGTGACACACTTCTTGTGCCATTGTCCGTCACTCTCGGCGAAAAGATTCAGTCACCTTGGACACTACTTCCTTGACGAACTGCATCAGGCAGGCGAGAGGGGGTGGGAGTGTATACTGGCTTTTACAAAGTCGACCGGGTGGCTGAATTGCTGACAACAGCTGTCCCGCCTTCTTAACTCTTCGGGTGGAGGAGCAATGGGCCTAAGTTCAAGGGATTTTCGTGATCCCACACCCAACTCAAAAAACAAAAAACAGTTTGGGTATGCAGGATAATTTTGCTATTGGTCTGTAATTAGAAATCTGGTTCCTATTGCCTTTCTTGTGAATAGTATGATGAGTATCCTGTTGATGCGGCATCTATTCGGGGTACATTTGATGCAGGCAATGTTAATGTTAATTATGTATTTTTGCCTCCGGTACACAGTCAATTCTTTCTAGCCCACTTGGATTTATTGTAGATGGATAATGGGTTGAGCCTCAGTCCGCAAATTTAAATACTCACGGCTATCCTGCAGTTACTTTTGATAATGAAATTGTTCGCTTCTAAAACTCAGTTAAAACCTTGGGTCTATATTGAATAATACTTTGAAATGGGATAATCATATCAATTTAATATCTAGTATTATACACAGTAGTCTTTGTTCGATCGATTACTAAATTCCTCTCTATACGCGATTGTTCCTGGCTCGTACATTACTTATCCCTATTATTAATTATTTCATATGGCTGAAAACTAGATTTTAAAAGCGAAAGAAGGTTTGTTATTGCCTTTAATTCAGTACCTAGGTATATCTATAGCCTTCGTGCACACCATACGCTTCGGCAGTTCTGCAACTTGCCAGATCATGTAGGACAATTGTTTCAAAAAAATGAATTTACATTTTAATAGTATGTTGTAGATTTTGATTTTAATCTGTTAAATGCACTATCCATGCATATTTTTAGTTAATGTATGTTATTTTGTCTGCCAGGGATATTAGTATCACTAAATCGACGAAATTCAGGTGGTAAATTAGATAACTTTTAAAAAGATTTCTAGATGCAGATTATCTTCAATATTTTGTAATTTAATTTTAATTACAAAGAAGAAATGTGCATAGCACGTAATGTCAACAATTATGATGTCTTTGACAGAAAGGCCAAGGACAAAAATAAACCGAACTGATTATGAATTAATATGCCATGCATGCATTATATCTCACACAGAAAATTGAAGCAAATAAAATTTTGTAATTGTATCAGATATCAAAGAATTCGGGTAAGTATGACTACTGACTTCCAATAAAACCGGCTCAAGTCAATGTGGGCTCTTATTAAGTCATTTCCCGAAAAGATTCCAGTCTTTTAAAGGCATCCACCACTTGCACCCACACATGAATTAGGAGGTTGTAAAGTAAAAATTGAATTTCAATGCACCTGGATAAATGCTTTATGTCGTTTTATTATATAACATCGGATAAGTATTAATAAGTACCGAAGCTACTGAACTCAATCTAGATTGTACTTAATTGTTTTTAAAATTTAGTGGTTTGCCCTTGAGGTCTGAAACTGGTAGAAAGCTTACTTACTGCAGAAGCGAAGGCGAAAGTTTACAAAAGATGCGCTGAGAAGATGACTGGGCAAGGTACTAGTCCAGTTTGGCATTTAAATAATATCAAAACAAAGCGTAAATAAATGACCCTGGCTAGTTATTTCAGGTGTGCACGGAATGTTTTCATGCAATTAATGACCTTCAGTTAAGTATCAATCTTGCCCGGCTAATTTGTGAACATCTTCAACAAGAATTTTTCCTGGAATCAAGTAAATTGCAGATTTATATATATATATGTAGATTTTGTTGTTAAAAAACATACGAGGATAATTTTATGCAATTGCAAGCAGTATTGTGTGCTTTTTGTCACACAGTTCTAAGAACATCAACATGAATATTTTTACAGTTTCATACTTAATTGTTCTAAAGGTGACATGTTTAAAAAAACATAAATAATTAATGTCAGATGTAATGTAGAGTCGAACCCTAGCATGGTGGAAAGCTCTAAGTATTCTTATGGTTATTTTAGGCAATCATATCGAGAAGCTATGTATTCCATGAAATGTATGGAAGATCTATATGGATCAGAATAAAAAACGCAGCTTTTATTAAGAGTTCCCGAGACCTGTATGTTTACGTTTCAGAAACGGCAGCTAAGTGTAGTTTGTAAACGTTTTGCTTTAGAAATGTCAGCTAAGTGTAAGGTGAGAGACCTATTTCTTGAATCACACGTACAATGTATATAAAAGTTGTAGCAAATCCTATTTAGTTTTATAATCTAAGCAACAATAATGTGTTTTGTTCTTTATCTGGTCCAGCATCCAGATCAAGGGAAATTTCAAATGTTCCCAGTACATAAAGCAACGTCGATGTCACGTTATATCCTAAAAATATATTTTTTGCTACTTGCAAATTGATATTTAAATCAAATAATATTAGAAATAACATAAAATTAATTTATCTGCAATTTATAAGTCGTAGGACTTGGGTAAAGGTTGAAACCAAAGAAATAACAACTAAAGGAATAGCCCTAAGCGAAATTTTTGAAACATTTTTCAACCACTTACACTTTCCACTACATGTGCACATTTGCCAAAGATGTAGTAGACTTATTTTTTTGGGAACTGAGAATTGGGGACCAAAATAACAAAGTTAAATTGCCCCAAAGCAAATTTTATTCTCACGGCGGCGTCTCTACATAAAATTACACAATTTTAAACAAAAAGAATACAACAGCTAGATAAATGTAAACAATAATAAAAATATATTTTATTCCTCAGTTATGAATAAATATTTGCCGAAATCGACCTAGCGAAAAACTGGAAAAGTAAAGCCTTTTTATTCTTATATTGATGAAGGGATGTGCTATAGTTCCTATAGATCTCTAAGGCGTTAAAAGCAAAACAACAATTGTCATGGGGAAATCTCAATCTAAGGCGTCCTCCATCTTCCCTGCACGCTTTTCGCCGTTAAGAAACAGTGCTTCACTTACCGATAAGTATTTTATACAGTAGTTCAGGTCCATTTCATTTCTATGTCTGTGGATTTCTCTTACGAGTCAAGAACTTCCACGAGGTTTTTTATCAAATATTTTAAGTAAACTTACCTGTGAAAAGATATTCCGGGCAACTGCCGACACACTACATTTTGGCAATTTGGTACAACACACGACATTTTATTGGTCTAATCTCATTACATACTTTAATGCACTTTCTTCACGTTTATTGTCTTAATTCATACGATTTACTCGCTTTTAATAACTTTTGCTAACGAATCAAACTCTTTCTCATGATTTTTCACTGGAAGTGACAGTTAAAGTATCTTCTTCTTACTGACTAAATTGAATTCCGCCTTTCAGCTCCCTTAACTTGCCCCAAAAAAATGGTTCATTTACATACAGTGCATGTGAAATTATGGGCCTTTCCATAAGTTCTTATTTCTTTGGCTGAACATAGCTTTCCCGGTTTGACAATGAATATCCATGAAGTTGGCTGCACTTTAAAAATCTGTTAAATTTCCTTATCGTTTTTTTAATGATCGCATCAAGCGTCATCAAAAGTAAATTATTAAACATTTATTATATAGTGTTGTATATAAAGTAATAAGAGGTGAAAATTATTTATGAAGTTTAGTAAATTTGGTGAAATTATCTGTTCTAAATAATACGTAATTTATACGAAAATGAAGTGTGCGGTGCTATGCTGCAAAAACAATAACCAAAATCACAGTCCCAAATTATTTTTCAGGACCACCATAGGGAGCCTGTTATGGTGACATTTTATATAGAACCCTTCGCCCATTCCAGTGAGTCATCAATCACATTTTCTCCTCTTTCTCGTCACGGATTATAAAATTTCAAACTTCAAAAGGTATCTAAATTTTTAACCTATTCCTGTACGAGTTATCTTGAAAACGAAAAATGGTAGGTGGATATATGTCCTTCATTAAATTAAAGGGAAACTTATGAGGATTCCAAATTATGTAAGAAAAGTGAATGTCAATCGAAATTTTTTTTTGAGAAATTTGCGTATTGGACTGAGTAAGCAATCATTGCTAAAAGCAACTAGTGTTCTCTACAATATGGCGTTCATAAATCGTGTTTAGTATCAACTGAAGGCCTTACAGTCCTAAAAGACTAAAAAAATCTTCAAGTGCTGTTATCTCGGAAACCCCGCACACAATTTTTGGTTTGTCTCATGGACGGCTATCACTGGACTACTGCTAAGTCACTTTAACTGAGGCACCATGTACAACCTAAATAGCAAAGGGCCAAGTATTAAATGTTGGGGCACTCCAATAAGCATATCATTGCATAATCAGCGGTGTGGAACAATTTTATTAAGTCAGGCAGTACCAAGATGATGATCAAGAGTTTTCCGGAAAAAACTATTAGTACGGCAGATCGGACTGGAAAAGATTTAGCATACTATTGTGGGATTAAAAAAGCTTTGAGTTTGAGTGGCCATTAATTTTTTCAAGATTTAAGCAAGAAAACATAAGATATTAAGATACCGCTAGATAATTATCAGAAATGTTGGAACAATAGGATTTTTTAGGTATAGATACAATATAAGCAATCTTCCAGCTGATTTGATTAATATTTGAACGGGTATAACGACCATTGGTAGGTATTTAAGAAAACAACAATCATTTTTTCCTTAGACACTTTATTTTTACAATAAAATAAGTTGACATTGACTCGTTTAGAATTAAAATTTTGAATTTTGTAATTTTACAATTTATCTAGTGCGTCTGTGACGGAAATCATCCAGAAGTATAAAATCTATAGAAAAACAAAAGTGTAAATGTAATGTAGATCTTGCTCGTCGTGTGAAACGCTTTATCAGCTTAACTGTGGGAAGTGAAAATAAAAAATTTTAAGTTTAATAAGTCAAGAATACTTAATAAGCTAAAATATATCTGTGGGATTATGCGTCATGTGAAGTCAGAGACGAAACTCGGGATCAGCTCTTGTGTAATGCAAAAGTATTACTTTTTACAATGATTATTTTATTGCATCAATTGTCATTAGTATTTATGCTCCTAAAACTCTTTTTAGAAAATTTTTCGTGTTTCAGAGACACCACTCAATTTATAAAATTTATTAATTACTGCTCCGATCTATCCTACTACTGATAAATAATATTTACTACATTAATACTCAAAATTTTATAATTTGTTCTAAAAGTTCTTTTCTGTTTCCAACAGTGATATTACAATTTTTGTGTGACTTGATAAGTTTTCATTATTTTACGCCCATAGTATTTATCTTCCTTAAAATTAAACAAATCTCAAAAGTCGGTTGAAATAAAATGTTTTATAATCACAAAAACCTTAAAATAGATACAAAATGAAATATCCTTTCACCCTTGCAATCGAATTGTTTATAACACATTCCCTAATGTCTATTTTACATGTTTCAAGGATTATATATAAGCCACAATATACAGCTATACAGTGTGAAATAATTAAATCGGACAAAAATACTCAAAGTTTTTCTCGTAGAAAGGGTACCGCCATTTTCCATCCAGTCTCACTATAGAATTTGAGTTCGCGCATACATAGTAATTATATTCCTAGGAAATTATTCCTCATTTTGAAAACAGTGGTATCTTAGGTTTTACCCAGAGAGTATATTCAATAGTGCGAAATAATTATAACAGACAACAGACGTAAATGGATTTGGTATGTAGGTTAAGTAATAGGGAAGTAGCCAACAAAAGCTGTGTTTTACAGATTTAGATCTGTTATTGGAATTAGTTTTATATGTTGGCAGTACCGATAATCATTGCCAAATTGACAGCTGCTAATTGTAATGCGTTAGTTTATTATGCTGTAGGTAATAAGTCGCAATATTCCAAACGTGTAAATTTTACTTGTTTTTTTTTATTCCTTACAATCTTGTATTATACATGTTTTTTCACTTTTAAGACCACTCTTTGAATTTGACAAGAAGTAGTAGCAACATCTAAGACTAGAAAAATGCACCTATATGTGAGAGTAAGTACTAATTTCCAGATCATTAAAGATCCAGGTCCAAGATCTTTATAAAGATTCTGTGTTGTAGTTGCAAGTACGTGTCTAAGTGAGATCCGGATCTTGAGATCTGTATGGATCTTGTGCAAAAAAATACAGCTAAAGTTATCTGGGATAAGACCACAATTCATAGATTTTTAAAAGACCCAGAAAATTATGCGAAAATAAGGAGACCTGGTCGCACACCAAAAGTAGAAACCACAGCCAAAAGGAAAATAAATCGGCTTGCAGTCAACAAAAACATCAGTCCTTCACAGATCCGGCAGCAACTGTCTCTTTCCGTCACCACAAGGCGTATTTAGAAAATTGTAAAGGAAGATTCGTGATTTTTTTTTCAGCGAAACCATAAAATAAATCGGATTTACAAAAGAGGTGTTTTATTAAACATGTAGTTTGCAATACAAGATAATTTTTTCACGGCGATATATTTCAAAATGGCGACTATGCAGCAATTTTTCGATGACGCTTCTATTTCTGGAAGGTCAACAGCCGAACCAATAGCTCCTGTAATCTTTGAGTTATGACTAGACACCAAAGTTTTTTCGATTATATATAGGAATAGCTATAGAAGTACGTAGAATTTTTTTTATATATTGTTTTTTGTAAAAATGGCGCATTTATAAGTCAAAAGTATAAAATGCCATGGGAAAATCGTCAGGAAATTGTTTATAAAAAAGGAACTATGCAATATAATTTAAAAATTTTACGTAGTGCCATAGAAAACGTAATTCTAAATGTACAGTTAAAATTTGTTTCAGTTATGGGTTAGGCCGACTTTAAAAACTACATTTTGAGATAAACGCGTCTAAAGTTTGTTGAAAGTCAGGAAATGATACTGTGGGTCAAGAGGAGTTGCGCTAGAATACGAAAATCGAGTACTTAGGGATTTTCCACGCACATAATTTTTTGGAATACAATTCTACAGATGCTAAGATACCTTTTTAACAAACAAATAAAAAAATCGGTTTTTTGAAAATCCTAGAGTGGCCTAACCCCTTAATTTAGATGAGCCTTATGACTGCCACAAGTATTGAAGAGATATATTCGCAAAGAACGTGAAACTAAGCATTCCAGGAATTTCAATAGAGGGTCTATTATGGGCTACTTTTGGTTAAGGAAGCAAGAGTCTTCTCTGTTTTATCTGTCATAAAATGGACCTTAAAAAGTATGTCGAACTTTTAGATAACTTTTAGATAGATTTTGGCAAAGAATTTTTGGGGAGATAACTAGATATTCCCTTAGGACAATACATCAATATTCTCCGCTGGCCACACCACAAAATTTTTGGTGTCTAGAAATATACGTGTATTGCATTGGTCTGCTGTAAGCCCTGATTTACAACTTCATAGAGAAACTATGAGGCATCTTATCTCAAAATATATTGCAAGTGGGCGCCAATTTGACATCTTATTGCAGTTAAAAAAGCAATTCACGAGGAGTGAGAGAAAACTGATGTGTCGATCCTTTAGTCCGTTGTAAATTCAATGCCGCGTAATGTAACTAATGTAAAAGAGAGGAAAACCTACTTAGTGCTAAAATATATCAGCATTAGTTTTTTTTTAGTCATAAGACCATGTTAGTATCTACTTTTAACTTTTGTATGGTATAAATATTTCGTTCGCTTTTTGGAAATTCTTAGTCCTTTACGAAGCTTAATGCAAGAAGAATTGATATTAATTGATTTTTTGTTGAAGTAGTTCATAAAATAAAAAGTATTATTAATAAAGAGCTATCGCAATATATTTATTCAATTAATTATCAATTATTCAATACTGAATTACTAATTTAATTAAAACAAATTCAAAACAAAATTTACTCCGATTTGCATTAATTTTTAAGTTCCTTTTTAATAAAAGTGGAATGTTTCAATCTCCTGAAAGAAAATATGCTTTCTTTGAATTCAGAGCGCATATAAGTTTGCTCCTAATAATTTCATTAAAATTAACATATAATCTGCGAGACCATTACCAATAATAAGTGCTCATAATGACACCTAATCAATTACGCACGAAATCTACATGAAAACCAGAAATTATTTCAGATGTTAGGTATAAGAATGAAGCGACCTTGAAGACAATCTGACGAAAAGTAGACCTGGTGGTAATAGAACCATTTTTGTTTATTGTACGTGTGCTGTTTATCACTGTTTTGTTTAAATTTTTCAATCAGATCAAGTTAAATTCGAAATCCGGAGCAAGTTATTACATATGGAAGGAGAAGTGTAATCAGTACAGGTTCACGCATGAAACATGTATAAAAAGGGCAGACACAGCCATGGAACTCTGAAGTTTTGCATCAACCGCTGTGGAAAAAGCAAGAGGCCTCAGAGTTGTTAAAGGATTTTTTTACAAAGTAAGTATAGTGTTGATAGTAGTTCGTCTTAAGTACCTGTATAATAAATTACTCTTCAAATATTACAGATGAAATTACTTATTGCATTTGGAGTATTAGCGGTGATCGCTTTAACTAGCGCTTCTGTTGTTCCGGCGGCTACTTTAATTCGGGCTCCTCAATACGATTCTGCTATTATTCAATCAGATCGCATTGGTGGTAATTTCGCATACAGTACTGTGGAAGGACATGCATATAAGGCATTAACACCTCTTATCCGCACTGTAAATAATTAGAAAATAGAAACTTAAATTGTTTAATATAAATTTTTATTTTTCCAGCAACTCTACCCGTATCAATATGGTTACCATTTCAATCCAATTCAATTTGGTTACCCACCATTTCAACAAGTTGTCTTTGGTCAACCGATTTTCAGTGGATTAGGACCAATAAGTCCTATTGAGATTCCTACTCAACCAGCTAGTCCAGCACAAACTAGTCCTCCAGCATCACAGGGCACAGCGATAGATAACGATACTGTTGCTATTGAGGCGGCTTAGATACTTGCATTATGATCTTGTTATTGATGACCAAATAAATATATCTTCTAACACAGGGAAAAACACTTGAATTTTGTACGTAATTTTAAACAGAACCGAAAATAACCACAAAGTCGAAAATTTAAAACAGAAAATAAAAGACTGGAAAGTAAGCATATATTTATATTATGTTTTAATTCATTTCACAAATTAGAAAAGGGTCTATCTAATACATATAAGGTGTGAGTGGTGCAATAGATTCTTTCATATTTTATAATTGATAAGGTTTTAGGTTCGAATCACATCGACGTCTATTAATGCGAGTTTTCTCTGCTGGCAAAAGTTAAAAGCTATTCGACGACTATTTTAAATGTTACATGAAAACTATCAATTTTTTTTCGCGATGACTAATAAATGAGGTTTCCAAAAATTGCGATGCGAGGAAAGAGACTTGACTAAGGCGCCAAAGCCCATAAATAAAACGGATGCAGTCTTTAAAGACTACGTTAAGTCTTCGATTACAAGATTTATCAAATACCTTCGTTATATCGATCGATGCTAGAAAATCTACATATATGTCCCTTATAAAGTTCCGAACGAAGATCGAACGTTACTTTGAGCAGTGCAGTTTCACACCTATATTAGAAACAAAATACTGACTGCCTGGAACGCAGAACTTAATGTGTCTCTAGGCATTCAGTTATCTCTGAGCTCAGCAGTCCTTCCAGGACGTTGGAAAGGAAAATCCAAAGACAAATAAAGCGAAAATAATTTGCATGACAAGTTCCTGGGCAAAATCATTTTTAAAAAACGAAAGCGAATATTATTCGTTACAACCGAGTCTGATCGTATCGACTGTATGACTCTAGCACGCTTAGCACGTTTGTGTGTTATGGGACTCCAAGTCGGAAAAACGAAAATAGGCCACGTCCCCCACTCCATGGTTTGGCCGCCATTCCACAACCTATCACTTTAAAACCTTGTTATATCAGAGAGGGTATCAAGTAATCGGCCTAAGGCTGATTATATATTTTATGTATATTATTATATTATTTTCCTATAGGGTGGTCCCGCAGGAACCCTATTCCATTATACAAATCATCTTTACATTTGCCATTTTTAAATTCAAAATTTATGGGCTCTTCTTGGAGCTCCGACTTGCCTAGGGCACTTTTTACCTCTGACATTTAATATCTTCTTTTCAAAGTAATTTTTGGGATATTTTATGTTTTATATACACATCTAGGTTTTATAGAGATAGATTACTGTAGCCTTAGATTGTTGCTATTTCTGGGTTAGTGTCTTTTTTCCTGGTAGTGTTGTATATTTCCTGTTAGAGTCATTTTTACTGTCTTTTGATGTTACTCTTATGATAGCGTTTGTGTCTTTTTATCTTATTCATTTTTACTAGGTGTTTGTGTCTTTTTATATGTATTATGTTGTGGCGAAATCATGGCGGAGACTTTGGAAGAAGACATCATAAATAACTATGATACCTTTAACGTAATCAAAATACTTATCTAATTTGAAGATCTCCATGAAAACTATCTATTTCAGTCTGAAAGAAGAAACTAGATCAATCTAGTTTAAGTATTCTTTTAATTGCGACAGAGATGTAAACAAATAGATAATTAAACTCACCAAGGAAACAAGACGATTCGAACAAGGTATCCATTAATATTCTACAATTGAATTTCGTAACATTAAACACAACAAATCCTTTACCAAATCCTGTCAATAAAACAGATAAATAAAATCATACCAATTTCAAATTTATCGTATCCATAAATCGTAGAAAAGGATATCATAAACGCAGATGGAGGTATATTCATCACAACGGTATGACGGCGTGAAAATTTATTATTCCGTGACATTGAAAACTTTTATCTTATTTGGTAATAATTTGAATTTTTGAAAATTCCAGTGTATTGTTACGGACTTTTTTACCAATACTTCACATTAAGTTCGAACTTTGATCGTATTGCGTTGAATCCAAGAGAAGCTAGACATCTGCCCTAGAATTCGAGTCGTTTTAATTTTCTTGATCGTCATTTTTGGAATCCTACAAAATAGTTAGGACTTTTTCCAGAATTAGAATCGTTTGGTTTTTTACCGTCATCCTCGTGAAAATTTGGAGAAAATTTGTTTTTTGATTGTCTAGCTAATGAAAGTATTGATTTTGGTTAAAGCTAGTTTCCAAAAAAGACTGAAAAGTGCATATAATAAAGTTGTCATTAAAAGGGTTACAGAAAAGCTTAATTGAAAAAAAATATTGTGAAATTGTAAGGAATATATTTATTATCTATTTATTTATTTTTTAATTTATCATATCTTGTGATCAATGTGAATGAAATCTTGAGGCTATATTTTTCAGCACAATTATTGTAATTAAATTTAAGTGAAATTATTGCACAATAACAATTTTTGGATCGGATAGAGGTATGTATCGCCTTAACTAAGAGTTGAGTTGCGCCAGAAATTATGCATTTTCGTATAAAACTTAACAAGTTTTATATAAACAACTGTTATATTTGCTTGAGATTGTAAAAATTGGTTTCACATATGGGTTTTTGTTTTTACTAGCAAAGGTTTAGTTAACATTTTAACGAGATTATTATATACCCAAAATATTCACTGTGTACTTGAATATTATTTCCTTTATGTTTAAAGTAACCAGAAATAAACTTTTGATCATTTGTTGTTTGTATATAACTTCATTCTTGAAAATGAAATTAATCAGTTTGTGAGTGCCTCAAATGCAAAAGATTATTTCCACTTTTTATTTAATTAACCTTTTACGGCATCATACTCTCACTTATTAGGTCGAATGTCGGCTATAAGGCGGTAAAAATATTTTCGTTATGTACATATGCCATGTTTTCTGTATGACTGTTTATGTTTATGTTTAAATTATTATTAGCAGGACAGTTATATCAAAGCCATAAGATATGTAGGGAAATAAGGAAAGTAAAAATTTTATTTATGGCCATTGAACTAGTAGCAGTGAAGGTGGATTTGAATTCGGTGTTCAGCCTCCGCTGAAAAATTCACCTGAAAGACAATATAATTCGCATATATTTTAACTTCATACAAATAAAAATTCAATCGCTCTAACACGATTTTTACCTCTATCTGCCTCCATATCCTCTTTTCTTTCCTTTCCAGTCCTGTCCCTGAAAGAAATATAAAAAAAACCACAAAGAATCTTGTTTTTTAAAAAATGTAAACACATAAGAACATACCTAAAAATTGCACCTGGATCTATCCCGATCTCCAACTTTCCTGCCGCCTTTCCCCACTTTCCCTGCAGCTCATCATGGCCTCAACTAGGGATGCAAACGATACATCGATGTTTGCAAAACATCGATGTATTGCTCATAGACATCGATGTTAACATCGATGTTTTGATGAACGATACATCGCCGATACATCGGCGGCAAAACTGTTAAACATCGAAATCGTTCATTCATTCCGTTCATGTTCTGTAATTTTGTATTAAAGTATTTATTAAAAATTCAAATCCTTTTCATGTAATTTGTTTCGATATGCTTAAACTATATGCTAATATAGTTCCCAAATTGCTACTTGGGTTGTGCTCTCAATAACAAGATTTTTTTAGTTCTTAATTTTTTATGCTTCTGAATTGCACCCGTATGCGCCACGCATTTATTGTACACATGACAGTAGTACAATTAAAATGAGTAGGTACAGGAATTACAATACAAAAGATATTGCTTATTTCTTATAAAC
>QYTT01084780.1:71000-81596 GCA_006980735.1 Dasypogon diadema
TATGCATTTTCGTATAAAACTTAACAAGTTTTATATAAACAACTGTTATATTTGCTTGAGATTGTAAAAATTGGTTTCACATATGGGTTTTTGTTTTTACTAGCAAAGGTTTAGTTAACATTTTAACGAGATTATTATATACCCAAAATATTCACTGTGTACTTGAATATTATTTCCTTTATGTTTAAAGTAACCAGAAATAAACTTTTGATCATTTGTTGTTTGTATATAACTTCATTCTTGAAAATGAAATTAATCAGTTTGTGAGTGCCTCAAATGCAAAAGATTATTTCCACTTTTTATTTAATTAACCTTTTACGGCATCATACTCTCACTTATTAGGTCGAATGTCGGCTATAAGGCGGTAAAAATATTTTCGTTATGTACATATGCCATGTTTTCTGTATGACTGTTTATGTTTATGTTTAAATTATTATTAGCTGGACAGTTATATCAAAGCCATAAGATATGTAGGGAAATAAGGAAAGTAAAAATTTTATTTATGGCCATTGAACTAGTAGCAGTGAAGGTGGATTTGAATTCGGCTTTTATGATTTTTCCAGATAACAGTGATAATGATAATAGTAGCAGTAGTGAAATGATTATTTACAAGAGACGAAGAATACCGCGTATAGTTGGCAGTGATAGTGAAGAAGATGGACCCAATAATTTCAGATGTAACTGAAAATGATGAAAATCCTCGCAGGAGAGAATTTTCTACTTTTCCGAATGTTCCGTGTCCTAGAATTCCTATGATGAACTAAAAACAGGTAAAATAGAAACAAAATCGTTATCTACGGAATCTCTTTGACTAAATGTAGGTTGGAAAGAATTTTTAGGTTTTATGTCAACATGGGAACAATGCCTATAGCAAACATAAAAAATATTGGTAACCCAGGTTCAATAGTAAAATACTCTTATTTTTGAAAATCTTTACACGAGAAAGCCTGGAATACATGTTGGAGACCACTTCGAAAAATTTCATAATCTGAAAAAATACAAAAGCTAAACAATACTATTCTTTTCTAAAACAATAAAATAATTTCATTGAACAAAATATTTTTTACTTAATTTTTTAACACATAATCCCGCTTTATACAAAAATGTAGTCGACCCAGGGAGAAATATAGTGAAAAAAAATTCTCGACGGACAAGCCATACCTTCTGTTCCAACAAACATATCTCAATGCCGTCCAATCGAGGATTTTTGGGGAATAGGGTAAGGCCGAGATTGAAAATGGGAAAGGTAGAGACCGCCGTCTGCGATTCATTTAATATTTTTATCCGTAACACAATACTAATGCGTCTTGTAACAAAATAGTTGACTATGTTTTAATAATTTTTTTTTTTCTGAAAACAAGGAAATTCATATCCGAATATACCAAAATCAATAAAATTAAGTGTTCATTGTGATCAAGGTCGCTAATTTCGAATCTAGTGTCGGATTTTTGAAATTAAAAATGGCGGGTTCAGTATGGCGGACAAGATTTTCTAAATGCCAACATAATGTTTACAGAATGGCGGATATATAGGTCTTTGGGATTGCTGAGTACGAATTTCTTAATATTTTAATGGAATATTTGCAAAATAACAAGCTTATGACTTTTCAATTGATGATTGCGAACTTGACATCTAATTTTATACAACGCACATCACTTTAAAAAGTTCAGATGTGTGCAAATTTCGAAATATAGAACAAATGATTTCTAATAAATACCACCAAAGTAGAAAATTAGATATTTTAAGAGACTAAAATCTTATATTATCAATTATTGCGATTAATTTTTTGTCTAACATAAAACAAAGTTCGAAATTTGTTATTAATACATATTATGTCCCAACTAAACATTGAAAAATTACCAGACGGAATAATATGGGGAAATAGCCTTAATTTTGTGATGTGATGTTATGAACATCAATTAGTGTGGAAGTTATTTGGGATCGTATTCAACAGAGTATACTATAAAGTATGAAACAGACTTTTTTTTAAACCGACTTCACATTTGTAATGCCCTAAAAATATAAAATAATTTCATGTTAATATTTCACAATACATACTCAGTTATATTTTGATTTCATAAATAAATATTAGAATTCGTCGCGAAAAAAACGAAAATGTCAAAGTCACGCAGTATTTTTTCGCGTCGACTAAAAATATTTCTTTATTAAATCAAAATATAAATATCAGTAAATTGCAGCAGTTTTCTGAAAATGAAAGTGCGCGAAGGAAATAAAAGTTAATTCATGAGTTAGAATGGATTTATTACTAGATCTTAATTCGGATGAAGTTTGGCTAACTACGGATACGACCTTCATTCCTGAATCAATATCATTAATGGCTAAACATAAAATATGACAAATGATAACGTATATAATTTCAACTTTAGCTTCTAAACTGATGAGAAGATGTCTGGTCTCATATTTCCTCCTCACTTCTTTCAAAATTTTTTTAAAGATTGCGTGATTACAAAAATTGTATCAAAAATACCTCGTTAGCAATAGTTATATGTACTTTTATTCCTTACTACGAAAATATCACAACGATTAGTCTCATCAATCCGGACTTATCTTTTACAAGCAGGATAGTTCTTCATTTATATAGCAATCTTCAAAACCCAATTCTTGGAGTTTTCGGTTATTACATATTTACGGGTAGATTTACATCAATCCAGTACTCGCCACTGTACTCTTGAAGCAAAAAATTTTTCTGACCGGGATAGTAAGGCCAAACAAAAAGGTAAAGGAAAGGTAATGGAACTAAATACCGACAATTAGCAATTGGACAAGCCGGAGCATGTCGTGATGGAAAAACACTCCCCTTGGCTTGGAGGCATAAAAAATGATTATAATACATGAGCTATGTCGACTCACACGCGAAGAAGAAGATCTATGAGTGGAGTGATATTCGATTAAAATAACAATGTGGGAATCGTAGATGTCGTACATCAATATGCTGTTTCATATTACTACATCGACTACTGTTTTTCAAAAGTATCTTAGTAGTGGGCGCATTCCAAAACTACGGAAAAGCTTCTTCATTATACCTATTCATAAAAAGGGTAATAGGAACGAAATTTCTAATTACAGACCGATAGCTAAATTTTCCTCTATACCCAAACTGTTCGAATCTATAGTTCATTCTCAGTTGTCTATACAATTCCTAAGCGTTCTCTCGGATGCTCAGCCTGGTTTTGTGTCGACTACCACAAACCTACTAGAATTTACCTCTAACACAATTGCGGGTTTTGGTGATAATATTCAAACTGACTGTATTTATACAGATTTCATCAAAGCTTTTGACAAATTGTTGCACTCAGTCATTATGCTCAAGTTACGTAAGCTGAGGTTCACAACTTTACTCTTGGAGTGGATTTGCTCGTATCTGTCTGAAAGATCGTATCAACTGCTTTTTCGGGGTTCTCGGTCGAGGGTCATAGAGCCCAAATCTGGGGTACCTCAGGGTACTTACCTTGGCCCTGTTATTTTTGTTTTATTTATTGACGATGTTGTGCATCTTTTAAGATATTCCAGGGTGTAGATTTATGCTGACGATATGGAGAGTTTCTCCATTATCAATGATATCGGTGACTGTGCTTGTCTTTAGGAGGACTTGAACATTTTTTATTCTTGGTGTGAGCACAATGACTTGGAAATTAACATAAATAAATGCGAGGTCATGTTGTTCGTTAGGAAGCGCGACTCTATTACTTATAACTACACATTTGCTACAAGCGTTATTCTTCGCGTACAATCTGTTAATAACCTCGGCGTGAGACTTGATTCCAAACTCGACTTTGTTTCCCATATTAATTACGCTGCTTCTAGGGGTGATTTAATCTTGGGCTTCATTAAAAGCTGGTTCAAAGAGTTTTCTGGCCTTCATGTATCCTTAACAACAATTAACTCGTTCGTTCGGTTGCATGCTTGTCGGGAAGCCTAATTTTAACACATTTCATTGAAATGTATGAACGCTTATTGGGTAAATGGTGCTCGGCTTCATGCTGAGAAGTGCACCTTCTGGGCTAAAAGAGAAAAATTATTACAATATTTTGTTTTTAATTGACGAGTATTTGAAACAAAATGTTAAATTAAGCATCGTCCGCAAAGGGTTAATATTACAAGCTTCAATCCAAAGGAACTAAGCCGATGCTAGTATTACTGCTGCGCTAACAAATGCAGAACAAGATGGTTACGCATCACAACGTGAGTACTCGGCACTTACCCCTTTTTTTCTATAATTTTTTTTTGTATCTAAAACTTTAAATGCGTTTTTGTCGGAAACGTTTCTTCACTAAAGTGAGAAACAGCGTAGGAGATTACTCAAAACTTATTCTACTGACAATATTGCGCTTCTGTACACTTGTAGGTTTTTATCTACTCTTCTATGTGAACCTAAACGATTATGGAAAAATTGATATTTTTGTTTAAATTCTTGCAATAATTTGATATATTTTTTTTTATTTTAGAGAGAGCTTATGGATTTACAACTTTTAAGAAAGTTCTGCATTCGCAGACTACGTAATTTATCTAATTCATTTTGCTCGTATGGGATGTGTTTAAGTATACACTATATTTTCTTTGTATCATGAAATCGTTTATTTTCCAACAATTGCCGCACAATATGCAATTTCTATGAATTTCCAACTTATGTATGTTACAAAAACAGCTTTTTGCCAAACTTTCAATGTAGTTCTGCTATGAGATTATCGATTCTGATGTCTATCTTATCTTTCACGTTATCAGTACTAAATAAAGTCAATATCAACCTAATTATAACGTGAAGAAAGGTATTTGGTTTCTGCGATTTTCTGTTAGTCTTTAATTCGCTTGGGATTGTGATAACTGCTAAGGTGAAAATCTCGCGATGAAGTGGTGCATTTTCCTAGTATTAATGCTAGCAACAGATTTTGCGGGTAAATTCTCTCACAAGAAATTTTGTTGTGTTCACTGCGATTAAGAATAAAATGTTACAGCATGTGAATTGATGACCAACCGGACATTTCCAAGAAGCCGGTACAGTTTACGAAATCGGAAACAGACGCAATTGTCTACAGAACTTCCTGAAACAGCAACTTCAGATTTACCTGAAACAACCCCCGAACCAGAGGAAACAACGTCAAGGTTACGTGAAGCAACTCCGGTACCACAAGAAACAACCTTAGGTCTGCGTAAAACAACTTTAGGACCTTTGGAAGTTGTCGTGGAGTCGCAAGCTATAAGAGTTACTGAGCCCAATACGAAGAAAGTTGGAAGACAGGTCTCACAGCAGATCAAAGCTTCTGATATTTTACAGTGCGGTGATCGATACCATGACGATGCCCCATGGATTGTCGTTATTGAGCACAGAGATCCTACGGGAAGAGATACCAGGAAGACATTGAGCAAAGGCGTTTTAATCAGTAGCCGACATGTACTTACAACAGTCTCTAGTATTCATAACACTCATCCGTATTGGATTGCGTAAGTTCTCAGTTTTTAGAAAATATTTTTTTAAAAGTATTCTTCTCTAGAACACGGGTACGTTTAGGAGATTTCCCAACTTGGATGAATGAAAATATTGTTCGAGATCGATCGCAAATTCAAACCATAGATATTGATAAAGTCTATCAGCACAGCAACAAAGATATTGCTATACTGCAGTTGAAGGAGACAGTGATATTTTCAGGTTTTACAAGCGAAATGAGAAAGGGGTAGATGAATTTATTACCTTCTAATTTCAGAGTCAATTCAACCGATTTGTTTGCCGACAAGTACAAAATACAAACACCCTGAAATGTATTTGCACATCTGTAAAAGGGTGAGAGGTCATGGCCATAAACATCACGCTAAGATGTCTACAGTTAAAGCGCTTTCCTTGCAAGATTGCAAGACTATGTTCAATCGTAAAGGGGCAATAATCACCGATGGTGAATTTTGTGCTTGGGACGAATTCGGTGATACCTGCACTGGTGATATTGGTGGTCCACTAATAGCGAACTTTTATGGAAAATATATGCTTGTTGGCCTGAATTCTTTTGTACTGACTGAGAAAGAATTCGATGCCACTGATTACCCGGGTGTGTATGTGAATGTTGGTTACTTTATTAAGTGGATTGACGATATTATCAGTATTAGGGAATATTAAGCAAATTAAACGTTATTTTGAATGCATTGTACTTAATGTAATTATTTGTAATATGCGATTAATAATATCTTAATGGGGTCAAGGGATTTTATCTCTCTTAAAAAATGAATCTAGAATAAGTTAGCGGCTTGTAAGAGCTTTATTTATCGATTTTGATGTTTACTGTTAATATCTTTGCGATAATAAGTGCCATTCTTATCAACATACCTGAAAAATTGTGTCACAGAGCACTGCAGATTATGGATATCATCAAACACTTATTGCACATTGAAAAAATAGTACAACTAGGTGCATGTTCATAAAAAGGAAAAATGGAAATATTCACGTTCAAAGATCATTCTATCCAAATAATTTTCTTTTTGACAAACCCCTATGTTTTATGTATTGTACTTAAAATGAAAATATAATAAAAGTGTAAATATTTTTGACCTTCATTTTATTTGTTCTGTTCAAAATTTAATTTTGGGAAATATCGCTGAAGTGAAATATTTGTCATTTGTATTTGAGTCGCATGGTGCAAATTTATGCCGGCTTGACTAAAATAAATTTCGAATTTTACTGCTACTGAACGCTAAACCCTTAATGTTAATACAGCAATAGAACACTTAGAAAATTCAGATGAACTTTAATTTTCTGAAGAAGAAGAATGTGCCAGTGAAGTATACTTTTGTTCAATTATTGACAATTTATAATTCGCACAAGAATATGTGCCTTAAAAATGAAGTTATAGTCGTCCTCCAGATTCGAAGCAGAGCGGACGTATATCCCATCTGTGGCGACTCGGTTGTAAACTGATGTTTAGTTTACCTAATCTATTATTCTTTTACTAAGGCCTTTTAAATCGAAAGGGAAAATCTGTTGGTATCAAAGAAATATGTGGTATAAGTAAACAATCTATTTTACCACCAGTTAACATTGTAGTTCGATTAATTATTCATTTTCAATCTGGTACCATTTTACAAATTTGGCGGGCTTAAATTTCTTAATAATATAATTAGGATGTGAAATATCTTTTCCTTAAATTATCTCTGCATAACTGTGATGTCTTACTTGGGGTCGTTTATAAGCCACAGTGTGGTCACCTGAATGAGCTGCTCGAGTACTTAAACGAAATTTTAAGTAGCTATAGTGTGTGGTTATGTCAAATAAATTCACACTTTCACAACCGCGAGCTTGCTGGATTTCTTTATGGTTTATTGCAGAAATAAGATTGAGTTTTAGGGCCATGTTATTTTGCACAATTCCCCTTCATCCCCTCCCCTAACGTGTTACAGTCCTTCAAAGATTTCTTGACTTGCAATGTTCCTTGATGGAAATGATTGCTCATAACTTTTGAATCACCCTATACATTCTGATTATTTGTAGCTATCATAAGTATCTTTCTTTTGATACCCCACCTGTTGTTATCAATGAACTATTCTTAGAGATATTATCAAAAAGAATCGAAAATTTTGAAATTTTATTTAGAATTTTGAAAAATAAATCCATATTCAAAATTCAAATTCAGAAATTTTTTTCAAGGGAACTTAATTTTATTATCGTTTAATAATGCCCCGATGTCACCTTTCTTCCGTAAAAATTCGTAACCAGCTATCTGCAAGGGTTTTTCAACGAAATATAATAAAGTGTATTAACGATAGACCCAAAAAGTGAATTGTCTGGGTTACCTTTGCAAGGTAACGGAACGTATTATATTTAATTGCAATTATATTCCGCCCTTTTAATTAATAACTGGTATTTAAGGAATGTTTTAGAATTATTTTACTCACTTGTGTTATAATTTCCTACAAGTTTGAAGGTGTATTAAAAGTAATTTCAGTATTATTGACATTTTGCAATTTACCGAAATCTGAAAATTTTTGCATCATTATGTAATAATTCAATAATTGATGAGAGATAGGTCGAAAAGGACCAATTTCTTGGCCCTCTTTTATTTTAATAAACTTTCAGAGAAAAACTAAAAAAAATGTAATTCTGTAATTAATAATCATTATTATTTGGTAAAAAAATCAGTAACGACTCATAAAATAGCACCCTGATATATTCTACTTTGCCCTCATCCTGAAGGCAAAATTTAATGTGATGGGCAAAGATAAAAGTCCTGAGAAAGGTACCTTCTACCTATACTTACTATACTATACTATACTTTTCATCTATACTATTTAACTCGATTTGGCCGTGTCCACTTTGTATTTGGCGCAGAATTTTATTATCATTTAAAGCAGTCTTTTCGCTTTTGTATAGAATTTCCAAAACGTCGTCGTTCATAAAAATATTAAAAAGCTACCTTTCTAAATTTTTATACTGACTCTATTTATTAATATGAACAAAGATCTCTATTTATTTATATTTATAAATGAACTACTTTAAATGAACGGTAGACTGACACGTCTAATGATTTTTCTCGTTCTAAATTTAAAGCTTCCAGGTTCTGATGGGTAGTGTGGATATCTAAAATCAATAAAATAGGTTTGTCTCTTGTTAGCCTTGTTTTTTCGATAAATATTTGTAACCAAGTGTTAAAGATTTCATTTAGTTAGTTATCCAACCAGATTCAGAGCACCAGGCTTGGGAGTCGTTGGGAGCTCCGACCAAAAGACGTTCATTCATTCTCTTCCTTTGCCCAAATATAAAACAAGGCGGAATGCAGTGACCCGTAGCACTGCAAGAACAGATCACTGTGGTAAGTTGTCCCTTTTCTCCTGGAGCAACAACCCCTACTTGTCTTTTGCCTATTACAGAAAGTATTCGAGGGGGTCGAGATGCGCTAGTCTTGACACCAATATCATCCATGTTATATATGTCGTCCGGTCTCGTCAGGAAGTGATGTTGGGAAAGAACATAGGTTATATCATAGAAGCGGTCCACCTTAGTAGGATTAAAAGCGTTTCCGGCGTTCGGTATCTTAGTTGGGGTTGTCTTTTCATGAAGCCTTCGAGCCATGCTCTCCCAGCCTTTTCAAGCATAAAAGGATGCGGAATATTATTTAATGCCACAACCTCATAAGCTAACTCCCGTAGGCTATCTTTTATTAGACTATAAAATAGCGTATCTCGTTCAATAGCAAAGCCAAAAATTTCCTACTCAAGCTCCTTTGAGAAAACAGGCTGAAATCGACCTAGTTTTTTGGAAGCGTCATCTTTTTTGATATGGCGATGTAAAGTCCCGATCGGAATTCCATATTCCTTCGAAGCTGAAGTTTTTGCCTCATCCATCGCCTCCTGCATTATCTCTTCCGATCAAGATCCTCTGTTAGCCTTTCTTTTATATTTGAAGACCATCTAGAAAGAAAAAATGCGCAGTTAAATGGACCCTTTTGCATCTTGCCCTCAAATTTAAATTTCCAACTTGCCCACATGTCGCTCCTAATAATAATAGGCACCTACGCATTTGTAACAACACACCGTTTTCTTTTTAAATATCAGTTCACACAATCGATTCTTAGTAGATATTTACTGGCAAAACAAAATATTAATATTTCTTACCTTTTGTAAACAATTTCACTGTAAATATCTAATGTTTTAATAATAATCCGCCGTCGTATAAGCACAACATAAGAACGCTTCACTGGTTGGCGCGAACCGGACTAAACTTCGTTTGTATATTCAAGGTGACCGTGCGTCTTTGTATGTGTAGCAACGCGAGCGACATGTCACGTGTTTTGAATTTATAGGTAATTTCCATCTTACTAGCTCCTTCCATCTTTCCATTCTTAGTTGTACATCATTGATTCTTAGTTGTACATCAATATTTGTATTTTTTGTGTTATGGTCTGCTTTTTCTTGTATTATATCACATAGGAGTAGTTCATAGTTGAAGTTTTACATAGATCTTTCTAACTCTTTGTATATATCAGCTTTATTTTTATGTTCCCCTTATAGTCAATTGCACACATGAATTAATATTATCGATCAGTTCTATTTAGTAAATGTACAATATAAGGCTGGGCCTATGTACTTATTACTGTCAATATTGTTAAATTATTATTATTGTTTCAATCTTCAGACCTGAAACCGATATATTATTTAAAAAATCCACTGAATAATGTACAGCATCGTCAGTATTCAAGGTATGGAGTTGTATACCTTTTCCTACACCAGAAATCTTTCCAAAATCGCATCGGATTGATCATTTCTTGGTGTGAGGATAACGAGGAGGTATAGCCAGTTGTCATCTTGAGAAGCACTTGTCTGGATAGGTTAATAAACACTATCAATAAGACTTTCAACCGTGAGTGCAGAAAATTGACGAGGTTAGGAGAATCACATCATTTGTATTGGACACCTTTCCTTCACCCGGTTTTAGAAGTATTTCTGAGTCGCCCAACTTAACTCCCATATTAGTGGTCAAAGATATTTTATTATATTTTACAAGATCGTTTAATATTAATGCATTATTGATATAGAACCTCATCACATTTTGTGCCTCCCGGTATTACTGAGAGTGTTTGTCTGAAATCTCTAGAAAAAAAA
>QYTT01084785.1:3563-15002 GCA_006980735.1 Dasypogon diadema
TAAATAACCCAGATATATTTAATACTGGTAGCGAACCCACTTTCAACAATATAATTTCTCAGGAAGTGTTGGATCTTACTTTATATAGTCCCAAGTAATAAATAATTGCCACGTCTCAAAAGAGTTTCATATATTGGATCACAAATACATAAGACTTGTCATCAAAGCTTCGCTCATACAGGGGGGAATATTAAAGTTGTCAAACTAACTTACTGGGAATCCTGTTGGAATCATCAAATTAGGGTTGGAAGGATCTGAACTATGTTCATTAGAATCGTAACCTGACCTAGAACGTACCCAATATTAGCTTCGCTACTTCACAGCCATTTTGTGATTTAACCAAAAGTCAAATCAGGACAATCATAGGAAGAAAGAGCCAAACACGTCTACTAGACCAGATAATATAGCTTAAAACAGCTAAAGAAGTTCATTAATTAATCGCAAAAGAGAATAGAGAAACGTTTTATGTTCAACAATCGGAGATACTCTCCATTAGGTCAGTGAAGTACCATCTTAAAAAGATGGGCATAACTGAGAATGACACGTGACAATTCTGTGCGGAGAATGAGGAGACAGCAGAACATATTCGCGTCACTGCGTAGCGTTGTTACGTCAACGTATGAATTATTTTGACATTGTGTTTCTTTTGCCCAGCCATGCTTCTAATTTAACACGTTAAATGCCACGCCGGTCCCTGGGGACCGGCACTTAAAAGCAATTACTCATGGCAGAGTCCTACAAAATCACAGAGAGGCTGGATTGGAATCGAACGATCAGTGTTACCTGAAGTTTCCATAGCAGACGTAGAACAGTCCACACCCAGCAACGCTTGAAGTCGCCCTTCAGTCTGGCTTTTTCAGTTTAATGCGTTATAAAAGCTCAAAAGAACGACAACAGTACCGAGAGTACATAGAGTTCTTTTTCGTTTACTTTTATTTTCTAAGCAAACCCGAGATAACGCCATCCATTTTACCGTAAAAGACTTAACCGATAAAACTTTTTAATACCGTAAATTAATGGAGTTCGTTTCACTCAGTTAATGTATGGCAACTGTGTACTGTGCTGCCAAAAAACGCGGTTTCTGTGTTCACATGCGAGAGTTCTTATATAGTATTCGCCCATAGCACTACACTATCCTTTCTTACATGATCAAGCCAACTCACCACATCAAAGTGCGCTTTAAAAAACTAGGAAATTCATTTTATTTTGTATAAATATTATATTGTATGAAGCTAATTCTATCATGAGTTACTTCACATGATTGCAAACTTCTGTCAGAAACGTATTTTAACAATAAAAATCTCTTGAATGCGCTTCAATTCTGGTTGCTTCCAAGCATTTCCGTGACAAGTAAAAACGTTAAAAGCTCCCACAGCAAAAGCGTTTTACTCCTTTGCAGCTTAGCTTTTATCAATGCAACTAAAATTGCAATAAAATCCCACTTCTTTCAATTCATTCTCACAGAAGGCGTATTTAAAAGGAAATTGCTTGTTCAAGCGATATGAGTTTTGTTTTCCGTTTATCTATATTTATTTCCTGCCATTTCCATGCATTCTACATCGTAGAAATGAAAACTTCTATAGAGTACTGTCGTTGGAATGTGGTGTAATAAAAGGGAAACTTGTAAAAATTCACTGTCAAATGTGCATAAATTGATACTAAATATGCTTTTGACAGAATAAAACGGCATAGCAGCGGCAATACGATATTTTCCGGATGTGTACATTTCCAAATCATTTACTACTGCCATTTTAAACGGATGTTGTAGAAAGTCTTTTTCGACTCAACAACATAAGTTTGCTCGTACAGAGTATTGGAAATTTATTACCTGGCTAAATATTTCACCAATCGGCAACTGACAAAAGAATACGAGTATTGTCTACATGATTTCGGTGAGAGTATGCCTGGTAATATTTAGGTTATGGTAACTGCGTTAGTGAGAATGGAGTGTTGGTAACAATTAAATATCAAGGATGTCCTGAATTTCCATGTCCATGTGACCACCGAAACAACCTGAAAGACGAGATCTTTTTGAATTCATTTTATTAACCTGGATAATAGGACTACGACGTATAACTCAAACTGAGGAAGAGGTACAGGTTTCACAGGAGCACTATAGCCGGTGGCCGAGGTTTCCAATGGCCGAACGGAATGAGGCAAACGTCCGCAGATTTTCTTCTCTCTGGGCATGAGTGCGACTCCTGCAAAGGGCCAGGAGTACCAGTAGTTGAGGCTATTCTACTGACTAGAATTGTACTTGGGGAAGCTAGTGGGATGTTGCACAGTAAAAAATTTTATGCCAAAAATTGCACATTACTTGGTTTACATTTTCCAATCTTTTCTTCTTTAAAAATTTCTCTCGGCCTAGGTTGTGCCGTGTGCATCATATGGTTGTTTCCTGAACTTAGGCAATACCTTAAAAAACCAAAAGATCAACCTGCACGTTGCCTTCCTCTAGCATACGCGGATATACATATAAAGTAGATGAATATGTGTGCATAAATGCGTGTGTATTTCTTCAAGGATGCTCATTTCTGGATTAAAATGGTATCGTTGATTTTCAATCAAAGCAGGAATCCCATCGTTCCACGAACATCCCGATAGGTAGAGTTCTTACGTCATGATTTTCGTAGTGATGATGATTGACGAGACCGGGGCGAAAATACTCAACAAAGTGTTTTTAATATTACATTTCTATTTCAAAGCACACTTCTTCACATTTCTAAAATCTCCGTAAATGATTATCGAGAGACTTGTTATCTTCGTAAGTTGCTTTGCCTGTTAGACTGGATGCTTGAGGGAAGAATATGTTGGATTAGATGTATACCCAAACAAAATCTAATTCAAACTAGTTTTTGAGTTGCGGAGATTCCCGGCGGGCCTTAGTGTTGATTGTCTGAAAAAATTTGTGCGCAGACATCTGCTCCAAATAATCGGCTACCTTTTATGGAACGGAGGAAGGTGGCAAAAAATCCATTATTGTAGCTATACTACTATAATGTACTATAGTAGTCTCTTATAGAGGTGAACTTTGTTGAAGCTCAAGTTTTACTTGGGAATGTACCAAACCCCAAAATGGAGCCCTGAGGAACACCACCTAAAACGTAACGAGGATTTGAGAGACGCCCATCATAGAAAAAAGCTTGGTAACGATTAGATATATGGGACCAAATTAATTTAACGAGGGATTAGAAAAAATAATTGTTTAAAATTCCAACACAAAAATCAGTGTTAAAAATTCGGTTGTTATTTTTTTAAAGTGTTGCCTAAGCTCAGAAGACAACACAGCTTAGGCGGAAGGAAACTAGGGATGTGGAGATTGGGGAATAAATTAACCCGACAAATATTGCAAGTGAGTCATAATTTTTGGCCTGAAATGAAGAAAACAGTAGTAGTGGTGTTTAACGTTTATTTTCGCCGAAAAGTGGGGCCGCCTCGTTCTTGCAACAGAGTCTTCAATTAACAGGCGACAACCGGATAGGGTGAAAAGCATAGCGTGAATAAGAGTTACGAGCCCTTTTCGTACCACACCGCGAATAGCCGAAAAGTTTCACAAAAGACTTATCAGTGATGAATTAAACCCATAGAAGGGATCGGATCATATTTTCATATACGTGGAAGGATTTATGATTAATGGCAAGATCTAGCTAGGGAGATATACCAAGCAGAAATTCCGGGTCTGGTTCATGCGTTGGATTACTTAACGGCAGGTTAGGTAGGAAGATGTAAAATTCTAACAACTGTGGTCAATCATAGCGATGGAATATGTACAAAAGCTCAATGAGAAATCTCGGGAAAAGAGGTAATACTCTCTTGAGCTAAAGGACACATAGTAATCGAGGGGAATAAAAAGCCCGACACATTAAGGGGCGGCTATGAAATTTAAAGGTTTAGAACTATATTCCGGAATTGGGGCAGGCATGGTGAAGAACCTAATCAAGAAATGCGTTTAGAAAAAGTACACAAAAATCCATAGAAAAATATGGCAATCTGCCTACAGGCTAAAAAAGAAGTATTAAAAGTTTGTAATAATGGAGGGAATAACACTGACATGTTTAATTTCTCTGACTATTGGTCACAGAGGCTTTGGATATCACCCAAAGGAGTGGGGATGCTAGGGGATGATACACGAACACTGTTTCTGGAGAATGTTGAGATGGCAGAACATATCGTATGCGACTGCCTGGCTTTGTTGAGCAGAAGGACATCTGTCACAGACTATCCCATGGGCAGCAGCTGTTCCGACCTCTGGCAGAGGAACGAAAAAAGACTAGAAGGCAAGGGTCTAAATTGGTATCCCTTGAAGAATAATTCCACACAAATTCGAGCTGTAATAGATTCTGATGAAAGAAGGTCCACTTGATCACATGAAGGATTCTTTATCGAATATTATTTCGCTCAGCTTCAGGTGATGTATAGAAAAGGCACTAATGTATGTGTAAGGTGCCATGGTCTACATCCCATTAATGGAAAATAAAAACAATCGTTTTATACTCGTGCCTTTGTCTGTTTGTCTGTTCCCACAGTAATTCAAGAACACTTTGAAATTTATTTAATTGAAATTGTGGATGAATTTTTGTAGTGTTGTGTTATTATTAAACCTACACTACCTTCATATAACACTGGTTTTCCTACTCTACTCTACGAAAACTTTCATATTGTACAGAATTCTTCAATATAAGGCTACTAAAAGTATTCGAAATATTATTTTAAAGTACAATTTATATTTATTTACATATAAATAATGCGTTTATTAAAATAAATTCTATGGAATTTTCAATCTGTTGTTTTAAAGAATCACTTGAATTTCGTTTGTTATCGCTAAGCACCGACTGCACATCATTTTACTCCATTTTAAATATTTTCTAATTTCACTTACTAAAACTCTTCTGTACTAGTAGAAAAACAGAAAAGGTGAAAAATGTAATTTATTAAATTGTAACTTGAGACATGGAACCTTTGATCTATTGAATAGGAAATTTCAACTTTCTAGTCCCCTACAATCAATTTTTATCGTTTTAGCCCGACTATTCATTCTAAAATCGCCTTCAGCACTTTCTTATTTTGCTTTTATCCAAATATCCCATACTCGAAGTCATTTCCACACTATTTTCCACTTCCAATTTTTTCCTCTAAAATCTGACAGATGAAAAAAATTCTGTTACCGTAGTTCATTTGGTCCGTGCGTACAGTTGTACATGAAAATCGTATAGATAAAAGCAAAAGTGGAGTTGGGCCGTCCTGTCGTGTTATGCCCATAAATTGCTCTGCTGAATAGAGTTTTTAAATTGAAATCAAACGCATTGATATGATGTGATTTGGCCTAGGATCACCGTGACATAGCTGCGAGTGATTTTCTGATATTTGCTCATTTCATGAATTGCCATCACTTGATACGCCCTCATTGTATATGTTGTTTTTGAAAATCCCACTGTGTATAACAGCGATTCTGCAGCATAACTGATGTGTAAAAGAAAATTGAAAAAATGGGGGAAATCAGATAGTCAACACAATAATGGTTTCGATACAAAGTCTGTATGAATGGTGTGACTTGCCATTGAAACTGATTCTAAACAACATGAGTCAACCCCAGGTGGGTCAATTGAAAAGGTTCATGTACAGGTCGGTATACACGAACGTAGTTTTTATTCAAAATGAACAAAAACATGCTGGGAGAATTCTGTACAGAAAAGTATCGGATCGGAGTATGGGAACAAAGTAAAGTGGATTGAAAAATAAAGTTTATATCGTGCTGTGTTACTTTTGTAAAATGAGTTCTGCATTCATTCTGGAATTGAGATCTTGCTGGGTCGCGGTGCATCACAAGTTTTTTAGATTCCTGGTTTTTCTATGGGTTCGATGTATGGGTTCAAGTGCTAAAGGGGAAGTTGTTTATTTTTTATTTTTTGCTCCCTTTTGATTCTCCATCTATATGATGAATATTATCAATCTGATAGGGTTGTAAATTAATGTTAAAAATATTCTCAAAACAAAAGTTTAAAACACAGGTGTAGACTCTCGTTGGAAATATCATTAGCTTCACAAACGTAGTGTAAATTAAATGCGATACAGTAACATACTTGGGTGTCGTGTAACTTCGCATTTATGATCTGAATTTATCGAGATAAGCAAAAACTTTTTATAACTTTATACTTCAAATAACTTCCAGGAAGTCAATCTACCTGTAACTATCATCACTATATCCATTATGACTGATATACTATGATTTTGTGCAGAGACTGAAGTTTCTGAAGGGCAGACAATATAAGGATGAGCAGATTCCTAATTTTCGCCTTAGCTTTATTACGGAGCCCTCAATGAATATTCATTGCATAAATTTTCCACTCAGAAACCTTTAACCATATAATCAAATGGAATTTACCTCCAGTGACACGAAACTTCCAGTTGGGGGTGTTCAGGGTGTATGTATGTATGTATGTATGGCTTATTGACGTCAATTTGCATGCTGCTCTGCGATTAGAAGAAGTGTAGAAATCCATAAATCAATTAAGCAATAAAAGGTAATTGCTTCACGTCTGAGTGCCTTTGAAGATCTAATTTTCATATGAGTTCTTAAATAAAATTGCTTGAACGTGTGGAGCCATTAAAACACAATCCTGGGTACGTCATAGTTGAGTTCATATACACTTAACACCATGAGAAATAATTAAGATGCCATCAAGTTATTCCAGCAGTACCAGAAAATTTGTAATTGGAGCGAGATTATTGCCACTAGAGAACTATGTTTGTGGTTCGCGGAGTAATAAAGGGATTTTAGCAAATTTAAAGTACCTTGCTTATTTGTATCAAGAAGTCAGAAAGGGGTTTTCAAATCTTTACCAAAATTTACATAGTACATAATATATAAAAGGGATATTATTGACTATTGTGGCATGGCATTCGTGGTATAGATTTGGTTTACTTTTTGATCACGTTGAAAATTTGATTAGCCATAGGTTTGCGAATTTCATTCGCTTACAATGTGTACATAACAATATTCCCTCTTATTCGTGTATTTAAATATAAGGGAGTTTACTAGAGAATACTATTATTCTGCCTTAATTATTGCTGTTAAAAATTCAAAATAATTCAGTGGAAGGAAAAATAGAAGGAAACATTATCCAAAGCAAAAACAAAGGAAGATCAAGATGCTACAAAAAATCCGTCAGCAGAATCTACGCATCGAATGAAGCTGTATGAAGCTAGAAGCTACTGCATCTTCTTTAGATAAACTGTCCGATATACTTGATCAATTGTTAATAACCACTCCGTCTTCGGAAATCGTCCTCGCGGACGATCTTAAAGTCTCTCAATCCAAACTCGTTCAGTCTGAATCTCTCTTCCGCCGTCGAGGCAGATGAGTTATCTATCAAAGAAGTTGTACATTTCGCTTACGTTTTCTGAACCTCCTGTGGTCCAAAGACTGATCTTCTCTATCGTGTCTGTTAGATCCACCTCTGAAAAAATTTTGTTTATTATAGCGAGACATTCTAAACATCAAACTCTTGAGTAGCCTTAAATTTTACCCAGATACTATAGTTCACATCGCATTTGGAAATTTCGGTACGTTATGTTCGAAAGATAGGAAATTCCTTTTAGTGTTGCCGCCTAAAAGAGAAGAATTAGTGATGACTAGTAAAATAATGAAACTACTAGCTTATGTGTGGTCTTTGTTGTTTTTTTTGTCCACTTTAGGACTTGGTTGTGCAAAGGTATTTAGTTTTTTTGTAGGTGACAATATGTAATAATGGATAAAATTACCTGTGGGAAGAAATCCGGAGGCGCTAGCGTCCTTTATCCAATGTGGTCCATTCCGAAAAGGCATCCACTAATCACCTAACGAAAAACTCATCATGCAAATTGACTCCCTTATTCATCTAGAGAAGCAAATCGCCATCAAACCTCGGCCAAAGAACCCTCAACGTCTACTGCAAACACTAAAAAGAAAATTGCAATATTCAAAACGTATTTACGTTAATTGGTCAAACTATGCTCTGAAGTACTGGAGCTGAATGAGATTAATCGCTCAATATTTTCCTCTTTCCCAAGCACCCACGAGTGTATTCGAATGTAGCTGTTGAAGCCTAACATCTATAAGTAAGACGTAGTTATAATATCTAGAAATTAAAAGGTTGCAAAATGGATAATGTGTCAGTTGAATCTGTTATAATTTTTCACTACAATAGCAAATCAAATTTAGGGTCTCTTCCAAGTCTTCGTTTTTGTCTTAATCTTGTTAGAATAGTTAGTGTGGTCAGATAGATATCTGACTCCCTGGAGCTTGACTAGTTTGTAGAGCAATTCGTTAAGTCAACGACTGACTTCACTTCATGAAAATTATGAACAGCTTTTAGTATGAAAACACATATTTCTTTGGTTTATTTTTTATTTAACCCTTTTAATATCTGTGAGTTGATGTATTGGATTTTTTATAGGCTTATATGTTATGCGGGTAGTATGAGAGTTCAAATAAGCTGATAACTTTTGCCATTAACTGCTTGAGTGGAGAGTATAACAGTTTTGTTCGTGAAACCAGCACCATCGCGCTTCCTAGCACTGAAACGGTTAAAATAAAATGGATTACAGTCATACGATTTATAATAGAAATAGATTGCCTACACTACGAAAAGATGAACGGTATGTCAAAAGCCAAGCAAAGCAAACGAATTGGAACAAGATAACTCATTTCCTGATGTCAATAATTGAGACGAAGACAAAGATTTGGATTGGAATAGGCCCTAAAGTTCAGGGAAAGCAAATATAAAAAGTCGGTAGATAAATATAGCTAGTTAAATTCAGTATATAATAACCGGGAAATCTGTAAAACTAGATTACCAACATAACGGAAAAATTGGAATAGTTGAGTTACTTACCTAAAGCCCCAATGTAAGCAAAGTATCACAGGCGCTTCAAATCATACTTAAAATTGGGAATAATATAATTAACAAAATATAATTTATGAAAGGCGACCCGATTGGAATCCGTTGGAACCGGATTCTAGAGTTGCAAAAAGAAACAGTCGAAGAGAGAAAACGCGCCGAGAGAAATCAAAGAGAAGACAAAAAAGGAAGGATGAAAACAAGAAATAATTAGAAAAAATCTGCTAAGAAGTCAGGAGGAAATAAGTGAGGATAAGTTGGAAACGAAGGAGAAGGCAATGGAAATTAAACCAGAGGTTAAGAGCCACCCTGGAGTATACCATCGGCCAGAACTAATCCCAAGAAAATTGAAGATAAGTACCTTATCTTTTTCTTTTCATTTATATATTTTTTGTGTAGAATATTCTCAAATATGGCTGCTGGACTCTATGTAAATTTTCTTTGTGATTTCTTCCATTTTTATTGAATTTGTCGATATTTATAAATAGCTACTCAAATTAATAACTACTCAAATTAAATTCTTTCGTTAAGCGGCCCAATCACACTGAATAATATTCAATCTTTACATCAACTTTTCTGTAACATTAGCTTGAATCAATATTAGTATTCCCCTTGCACAGGGTATTCATTATTTTATAGAGTCCATAATTTTGCCAGCATATACGCCTTTGTTCATCAAATTCTCATATCAAATAATAAAGCTCATTAAGTCGAAGCTAAAGTTTCATATAGACTCCCCACCATGCTTGTCAAAATCTCATCACATCTTTGCTACAGACAGCTACAAGTAAATGTTACACTTGGCTCGTATTCATATCGACACAACCCTTTTCTTAGATTTCCACTTTATTCCTGTTAGGAGATTGAATCTCATCTGAAGGCAAATAATGTAACCGGATATTGTAATTACAGTACACAAAGCTCTCGTATGATAGCTAAAGTCATCCTGTTTATTTCCGCTGTTAATGTTTTACGAGTTATAAGGGGCGGGTGAATATTCCTGAATGCCAATAAGACCTTCTGCTGCTAAGGAAGCGCCCTATGTATCAGAACTTATGACATATGAGAGTATAGCAATGTAAATATTGACGGAGCAGAATGTTATGTGTATTTATTAAATTATAATACATGGTATATTAATTTTACTAATATTTTGTTCAAGTTAAAGTATTTCCCCACAACATATCCAACTTATCTAAAAGCTTTAAAAAAGAAGGGCATCCATCGTAGTCAGTTTGCAGTGCACTGCTTTTGAACCTGCATTTCGAAAAGTTCTGTAATAGATTTAATTACACAGGTAATTTATTACCACATAATTAGAATTACCTCACTATTGTGACATATCCTTAAATTTCTAATTATTACTAACTATAACTCAAAGTTTTTTAATTATAATGACGACGAATTTAATTAGCAATTCCTTGCTTTTGCAATTCCTTTGAAACAAATTATATAATTATTTTTCAATTACTTAAAAATGGGAAAGATGAAAGATGGGATGAGTGTTAATTTCTTTAGACTCTACTTCTTCTTCTCTTTTATCTTTTACTTTATTTTATGCATAGTTTTCAATGGTTCCCTATAGAAGAAGCTGTGCTATAAGAGTCACTTCATTCTCTTCCTGGTAACAGCATAAGCCTTTAGAGGACGCTTATAGTCCTTTGGAGGTTTATTGATGTTGTCCTCCTACTTAGACTGGCTGCGTCCCGGTGATGTTGAATTGAGTAGATCTTCCTGGAGTTCGATCTCCAATATGTAGCAACTTATTGACCCCGAAGAGTCCTTTGTGGTATTACATTGATCCCCGGAATGAGTGTTTGGAGCAATTGGAGTTACGTCACCCTTTTGAAATTTTTTAATTAATTTCTCATAATAGGCCGTAAGCGCCAGGTTTTGATGCTTGGAATTAACCGTCGATCGTGATAGAGCCAGCTTATCACAAGGATCCTAATTGAAACCCGAGGTCGACTGGTATCCGCACTTCACCATTCCCCTCAACCATGGACCTTTCGGTACTGTAGTTCATACCACAGAGTTGGGGATTGATTATCGGGGTTGTCTTCTCGGATCTAGAGGATTTAGTGATAACAGAGGTAGCAATGAACAGGATGGTAACTCTTCGCTACGCTCAAAGTTGGCTGTAAGACCTGGTCGGTCATTAGATGAAGAACACCTCTGGTCCAAAATGCAAACTCCTTGGGCAGCTACAATTTGGGCCTTATCTTCTCTATCAAAGGAATCCTAACATTTACATTTAGGTACTTAGATACCCTAGTTGTGCCTTTGGCTCCGTTTTTTCAGGGTTAGTCGTGGCTGATGTGAAATTGCTACACTGTCCTTTCGTACCCAGTTAATCGGAACCCTTCTGTGAAACTTAAGCACCAAATTACACGCAATTATTTATACCGATTTCACGCCTTAAAAGCAATCATTTCGGGATTTTCTATCTCACTATCTATTTTTTATTCTCTCTCGGGAGTAATTCCGGAACCATTCTTGAATAACCTGTTATGAACTAAAATATTCCACCATTCACACAAGATAATGACTCATCTGAGTA
>QYTT01084785.1:24292-38485 GCA_006980735.1 Dasypogon diadema
GAGAAAGAGTGCAACAACAGAGCAAATCCCATGCAACTTAAGTGAAGCAAAAAATTTTCTGAATGTGTGCGTATTTTATCTGAAGAAAAGAAAAGTAAGGAAGTGAAGATGTTGTGAACAAAGAGTTATGGTGGGGAGTTTAGGGAGTCATAAGCACAACAGAGGAGGAGGGATAGCAGGGTAGGAAAAAAGAATTGGATTCCGGGACTCCGTAAGTAAAATAAGATAAGTAATCTCTTCATGTACTTATTTTTTTTGTGCAATTGTATATTCCTTTTTGTATAAATTCACCTAATTCGCGCTACCTTGCAGCTATTTGTTTATTTTTATAAGTCATAAACAAAAATCATTTGGTCCTATACAGAAAAATTTTATTGCGTATATTCTCGATTCCAAATTGTATGAATAAGCGCATCTAAACACAGAGTCATCATTACTATCTATTAACTATGGTTAGATAGATTGATAGATTGATATCACAGTTGCACTATATAAAAAGTCTACTAATGGGGCATGCTTCAAAGTTGTACTCGGGTAAAACTTTACTAAAGACTCCATTTTGTTGTAAATTCTTCTATATCTTAGGGAGGGGAAAACTCACTCCACATCACATCACTGAGATTGCTGTCTCCAAAATAGTTTCAAAAAAGTTTCTTATCTCTGTGCTACTGCTAAGAACACTAATTGGAAAATTTTTATTTTCATCCTTGACCGATTTTGTTTATTCCTGCTGAAGTAAAAATAACACAGAAGAAATGTTACTTTAATTAATTATTAGTTCCCAGAGACATTTTTCTAAACTACTATGAGAGCATGAAACGTGCTTTGAATATTTTAGTTTTCACCAAGCCAAATGGAAAAGCAAAGAAATCCTCAAGGAAATTAATTTACGTAAATATTTTCCACATCCGTAAGCATTTCACATATTTTTACAGAAAGCAGGCCAAGTTAATTTTCTGCGATCTGAGGGAAAAAAATGTTTTTTTCCGAACCAGAAAATTTTTTACGAAAACCCAGACGAAAAGTCACTGTAAATAGGAAATGTCTCAGGTGAATACGTTGAATTCCCCAAAACCTACATTTGACTTTGAAATACTCTCAAATCACAAGTCGTACTCATATGTAATGACAGAGGAGCTGCAAGTCACCACGTATGCTGATGAAAAATTCACGTCATGTACTTTGAAAAATTTCCTTTGGGAAGAGAAACACTCTTTTTGAAGCGAAGTAGATAAATTCACATCATCTAGGAAAACTTCTACTCCTTAAGGCAATCGAATTTAAAAGGTCCTGAGATATATACCTGAAAATCTAAATTCGCTTCTAGCTCAAATCTAATGTTCTAGAGAATTTAAGATGTGTGTGTAAAGCAGTTTCACAAATAAAATAGGACATATTTATATATTTTACATTAACTCATTACTTTAGGCAGTAAATTTTTACTAATAGGATTGTGGGCTGAAGCGCACGTCTGTAGATTTTCTCCTCTGCTGGCGTGGGATCAAATTCTGCACAGGGCGCAACTATATCTGGGTACCAGTGGTTGAGGCAATTTCTACTGACGGGAATGTTCGAAATGTCGTTTATAAAGAGATATCTTAGACAGATTATAATGATTACAGAAACAAAATTCTATTCTCCTTTAGCATTCTCTTTTTGCATTTTTCCCCATATCAAATTAGAAGTTATAATATACAAAATACTACCTGATATTGTTGAAGTAGTATAAAATCACTTTGCCACACTCAACAAATAAATAATATTTTACCAATCCTAACATCACTTAAAAACAAAATAGACCCACATAATTTATAGTTTATTTTATATTAAATATCGACCAAAACAATCATCGCCACATCATACCATAACTCCCCATTAGATGAATTTATTCACCACCAAAGTGAAAAAAATAATAATCCTGATAATAGCTAATATCTAAAATTCCACCCCAAAATCTGATTCAATAACGCGCTGCAATAACCAAGGGGTAGGAAAGTAACTGCTCATCCCAGGGGATTTAAATTAATAAACGTTATTAAATAAGGGCATGCTTGGAAGTAAACGTCTATCACGAGGTGCAAACAAACTGTGCGTGAGGCCTTAAATTTACAGCGTTTTCCCGAAGCGAAGAAAAGAATTGTTTGCATATTATTACCATACCACCCTGAAAATTCAGCAGCTCACAAGCCCGACAAAAAGATATCGGTCCTTCTGGGAATTTTCTCACCTGGGTCTGCAGCTAGCCGTCTATAGAAAAATCTATGGATGTCATTGAACACCAATTACCATAAATAAAAGACGGGAAAATGGTAAATATTTGCCGAAAATTTAATGAAATATCTAAAGTACACAATGGTAGTAGACGTTTAAAAATTTCCCTGGGGTTTGACGCTTCGAAATGAAAAGTTCCTATTCGAGTTGTTTTTGGTAGCGGCAATTACATTTTGATTTTTAATCAATTCAATTAATGCGTCCTTAAATTTCCTTTATAGCGTAATTTCGCTTGAGTTTTGTAACCTTAGAAACAATTGGATTGGCTGCACAATTCCACCCCTGACGTTATTAGTGGTCTCATTTAAGAGTCCTTTACACTTTACAAGGATAAGAATTGGTCGCCACTAAACGACACCAACTTTACTCATAGTGTGAACAATAATTCTAATAGTGGCAAAGAGGAGCACCAATGCAGAACTTTTTGAATTAAATAATTACGTGGATTATATCCTCTTATCGCATAGCAACATTTACCAGGTTTATCCCCTTTGGATGGCTTTATAAGCTTCAGAGCTATTAACACCTTTCCGCTTGGATTGTTGTTTCGTGTCGTACCGGAAACCTATTACAGTACCAGTTTGGAGCAATAGAGAAGGGAGATCTTATCGGGCACATCGGTGGTATACTTCGTTTTTGTGCAGGAAGGTAATTTGTTATCAAAGAATTAAATTAGCAGATACAGCGGGGGAGGTCGGTTGAAAACAGCTTGAAGAGAGACTGTTTAGCACTTTTCTCGCTAATTCAATTGCATTTTTATTTGGGTTGTCTGGAAATGGGTAAATTTTTTACACATGAGTTTTTTTTACGTATCTGTTAAAAGTAGTAGTCTTGTAAGGTTTTACAATTTTTACATTGAAATGTTATAGGACTCGAGTAGTATGTGTTTAACACAAACTCTCTGATCTTTCAACAATTGTTAATAGCTTCTTACACAGAGTTCTTTTTATATTGCATGAGTACTGATGTGATTTTTTTACGGCAATGCCAAAGCTCAGGGGATATCCTATGATGCTAAGCACAGCCTTGGCAGGGAAGAAATGGGGATGTGGGAGAAGTTAGGAGGACCTAGGACCGGCCTATAGTCAACAGGAAAAACAGAAGATGGTAGTCTGTTCCATATTCGTATGATTTGGTTCAAGAAAGATTCTCGAAACTTCACTGTTCTGCCGGGTCTTATCTCAATGACGAAAATGTAAAAATGGCTCACGCGGATATCACGCGTAGGGATAAAACTACAGGGAATTAGATCAGCGATTTCTTTAAAACAATATCCATTATAGTAGCGATAAAAGAGAATTAGGTATGCGACATTCGATAATGTTCCATGGAATCGATTTTAGAAGTAAACGCCTCATCATTAATGAGCTTTAAAGCTATTTTTTGGACTTTGTCTAACGCGGACAATGTAGTATATCCTGTCTCTGCCCAAATATGCAAACTAAGTTCAAGTCTGGGTCTGTATGAGCTTTGTAAATAAGCGCTAGGTTATATGGCTTTACTTTGTATTAGCAAAGATGTGATCCATCCAACTACGATACTAAGAAATACTCACCCCATTGATGAAGAGGGGAGGAATGGGATATGGGGATTTTTTGAGGAATATCAGACAACTTTGAGTTTTGGATGTATTAAAATCGACACGATTCGTCCTGCTCCGAGCGAGGATTCTCGTAATGTCATCATTAATTGATCTAATCATGCGTGCTCGATTGGTGTCAGCAGCAGTTCTGCGAGAGTCAGCTACTGTTTCAAAAGAGTTTGCGAAATCAAGGGTACTATCATCAGCAAAACTATGAATTGGATTGGAGGTAAAAGATAAGAGATCATTAATGAAGAGTAGAAAGAGAGTGGGGGATAATACAGAGCCCTGGAGCACGCCGGCATTAATGCTATGAGCGTTGGAGATGGCACCCTCCAAAGTAACACGGATGGAACGATCAGAAAGGAAACTACCATTGCAGGAGCAGTGTAGGGAGAAAAAATTGTAATATTGTAACAAGTCGACCCAACTCTATAGTCTCTCCTCAGTCCTTAAGGTAGAATCCAACAGGTTCTGGGACGGGAACGGGTAAGGTGCTTCTGTATACAACTCATCTCAAACTCCCCTCAAACGTACGGCCAGGCTTCGGAAACGAATATGTTGTTCCTAGATGCGGATTCGTAAAAATAAGGGATCTCCTCGAATGAGTTTTCAAGCTACGTGACGGATTGTACGGGCGGATTGTACACAATTTGATTGATATTGATGGAGTAGCTGTAGGATTCAGGCTGGAAACGGGGTGGCGTGGCAAAATGTCCGCGCTCACGCAGGTATTACTATTGGGAAGGCGGGAGGGTACGCACAAAAAAAAATGGAGTAATGGAGTGGTGGAGGGTTCACACAAACGCGATAAAATTTTGGGGCGACTGAGGGAACGCACTCGCTCCTCAGTCAGAGGATAGCAAAAATATTTAGAGGTTACGTCCCACTCCACCACCTTTCTATGTACTTTAAGTAAAATAACAACAGTTTAGCTTGCCCTTTTTTGGCAAGCAAAAACTTGGGTTATTCCAATATTGTAAATTACATAAAAACTAACAGATTACTTTGGGTGAGCTACGCTGACTAAATCGACTGGAAAATAATGAGATTGTCTTCCAGAGAGAGCTCAATAGTACCAGGAAATGTGGAAAATCATATTGCAGTGGCTTTTGAACGTTGAAATTAACTTGGGGTATTTACAAATTATGAATTGGGGATGACTTTCCTGCCAACGTCCTTTTTAGAGGAATGACTTAATTGAAAAGGCAAAGAGCCATCATGGGCTGCTATAGTCAGTGACGATTGAAGTAACAGTTTTAATAACTCCTATTATCATGTTCATAATTGTAATGATTTAATGTAGTCTCGATTCTTTAGTTCATATACACTAAGAAATACATGTCCATAAATGATTCTAGAACTACCGGGCTGCTTAAAACAGAGATGGAAGTAATACGCTGAATAATACAATGGTGCTAAAATCGGGCTTGGAGCTATATCGATAGCTTCGAATCTTTTACAGGTCTCTAAGTTGTAAACGTGACATATTTTGTTTGTGATGTTTCTTTCCTTTCTTTATTTTTACAATTTACATCTACATTCGGAAGTATATTGAAATTTTGACAAGGATTTTTCATACAAGATCCTTGTTGAAAATAGTTGGGTAGACATATTAAAATGATTTTTAACCCTAGCTTGTATCTTACAATTCTTTTGCTTTTGTTTCATCTTATAATTACTAACTATGTGCAATACACTAAAGGAAAATACTTCAGCTTCAATAATCCTCGTAATTAAGTGTACCAAGGTAATCTTTAAAATCCTTGAGTTCATTCTCAGAATCTCAATCCCAATGAAATATTTTCAGCTATTACAGCAATTTAAGAACTTCAGGGAGTTCAATTCATTCCCAATTTCAGAAAACCCTCTGTCGCCCGATTCAAACATTTAAAGCGAATGAATTCTGCTTGCACATCCCCTGGAGAAATATTTTTGGGCAAAATTGAACCTTTCCAAAGTGTTAAAGTTTGATTTATCAAAGGATAACTCTCTCATAACTTTGGAGCAATCGATAAGGAATTCTCCATAAATCAAATCCTACTGAATCGTTAATATCGGACCCAAATCAAAACCGATTTACAAGCGGACGAGATTTCATGCCAAAGTCGTAAAATAATTGAGTGTCCGGACTTGGAGCAAGCGATAACCTGTGGGTGGTTGAATGGGCGTTTGGTCGATAAGAAATAGATGAGTATTTCCAGTGAATAGGAAGGAATCGAAAATTTTATGCAGAAACAGAATATTCTCTTCGACTGACTATCTATCGACGTCGTCTTAGCGCAAATTTCCTACTCCTCTCCATTCCGTGGAATTTTGCTTGAATTCAAAAATGTTTTTGGCAGCCATGTAATTGCTGAGTAAAAACTTTTTCTCTATAAATTTCGCATTGATGTTGGTAAATTTCCTTTAAGGGTTTATTAATTAAATTTTCTGGCAGTCTGATGACAACATTGGTAAGCATTGAGTCGAACGGGAGCGATATTTTATTCTAAATTAGAAGAAAATGAGTCCGATAAAATTAAGAAAGTTTGCTCAGTACTTGTGTATGCTTCCGTGGCATTTAAAGTCCTTCTGGGACTATCGATGAAGCGTAAACTTTTGCTCAAAATCATAAGCGAATTCTCAGAGGAAATGTCTCATGCATAAATTATGGGCAAAACTTCGTAATTAATTACCCCGGGGGAAACTGTTTTATAAAATAATTGAGTCCGAAGTCATAAATTAAGATTTTTACACAGACATTTCAAATAGATGCATATTACCGAGATTAAAGGGAGATGAAGGAGTTTGCTTGCTTTTCTATCTGTCTTGTACTTGTGAATGCTTTTATTTCGCAGTTAAAGGCTATGAACTTCTCTACAGGATGTACGTCCACAGTTAAGCTTAAGCGGCAGAAGAGTCCCTAAACGTACTAATCCAAGATCTCGTTAAGAAATTTTTCGAGATAAAGAAGTCATCGTCCGGGGAAGTGAAATGCCCATATTTGCGGCCAGCTAAATGGATTTCCCCATTTTTCAAGTTTTCGCTCCGTTCACATAAACGAGGCCTTTCCTCTGTTCCATCAAATGGTATAAAGCACTGCTGCTGGTTTTATTACGTTTGCCAGAAAGTTGTCGCAATAAAAGAACTCTAATCAGGAAACAACTTAATGAGGCATGAAACAAGAATGGAGAGATTAACTTTAGTATTTCTTTACAAACTGCCATTGGTGCCTGCGTGCCTGCGACTTTTACTGATTATTGTTGTGATAAAATTTCCTTCCATTTAAGGACTCCTAACCGGAAAAAGTGTTTTAAATTTTGAGTCCATGGTAATGTTGCTTAGAGGCGGAGATTGAGATCTTGGAAAATGGGTCTAGATGTCCGGAATTCTTAACTCAGAAATAATGTTTTACATTCTGATAAAAGTCGAGCAGTTGTTTGAGAATATCCGTATAAATTCCTTAAGAAGTATATTTACGGAAAGTAGGGAACTATACCAGCATGATGAAAACTCTTCTATATTAACGTTTTCATGTGGCGAAAAATTGTTCGTTTTTGTATCAGTCGATAATCCTCTACCTTATTTAAAATATAAATCCCAGAGGGTTTAAATTACGGGCAAAGTATTCATCCCCATTCTTTATGTAGGTAACTTAAACCCTTCATACGTAATAAACTGCACTTGGTATTGTTCAAGTACCTGACATGAATTTACACGTAAAATTCATCAGAACTTTGCGATAAACGTTGGATTTTCAGGTAGGTGAACGTTTTTTCACCTCGTTGCTGCATTCTTTGCATCCAAGACTAGACACCGTGCAGTTTGCAACAAATTCGTGGTACAAAACTTTTTAGCTTTACGAAATTCCTTGTTAACTCGTTTTGTAATACCTATTTTAAATTGAGTAAAGCTCCTACAAAATGGTAACCTGTGCATGCAGTTACTGTGGAAATTTAGGGATGGAAAAAATCTTTGGAAATTTTTAAAATATTTTATGTAGCTCAGCTTGATAGGAAGCTGCAGTAAAGCAACGCCAGTTTTTTAGGTTATTGTTATTCAAGGCATTAGTTTTGATTGATGATTGAGCGTTTTACATATGCAAAAGCTGTTGGGATGAATGTAAACTTAAAACACATAAAAATTCAGAAGATTAATTTTCAAATGTTAAAGATAAACATGCAGCCAGGTTGCCTACAATAAACATTTTATTGAAGTTAAGCCACTTTCACCTCAGTAGTGTGCATGAGGCAGTTGTGGAAGATTTTGTGTAAATCTGTAAATTCTGTACAACGGCAAAAAGCAAATGAAATAACGTCCAAACACTCATGAACAAATGTAAATATAAGTATTAAGATATTTTTCCTTTTACAGAAGATTGAAAGAAATTAGCAAATTCTGTCGCCGGGTTTTCTATAAAAGGTATATATATTACCTTTTTACTTTCCTGGGAAACTAATTTTAAAGATTTTTACTATACCCTCAAAACTACTAAATAGAAAGAGATGACTTATAACTTAAATCAAAGGCAACATTCGGGTATTTTATCTAATGTATCATTATTATTCACAACAAAAATATTTTCGTAAGTGCTGAGTGTCAAAGTAGATTTTTTTGGTGGCAAGAATCCATGCTCCATTTACAATTCAACGTGAACGGCAAAAGCCAAAGAAAAATATTTTGCTTGCTTTTTAAAATTAGGATAAATTTGTATCTACAAATTTATATCGACTAAGAAAAGTAAACTGAATTTTACTTTCTGGTTGCCGTTCACTTTGAATTGTAAATGAGGCATCAAACTTAAATATCTTTAAAAATTGCCCTAATATTTTCCCTGATTTTTCACCTTGAATGAATGCTTGTTTTGTTAGCTATTGAAAAAAAATTCTACCTCAACAAGTTACCTCCAGTGATGGGCATTTACGCGTAGATTTGCATTGTCTACACTCCGGGGTAGACAATGTAGATAATGCATAGTTTACGTAGACAATGTAAACTTTTGGTAGGCAATGTAAATTTTTAGTAGACAGGCCCTATTCATGTGCTACGAGATGTCGCAGCTGACATTTCATTAAACCCAAGAGGGCAATAGAGACATTTCAACTAAATAACTACACTATATGGAGCTAATTGTATAATTTTTCCATACAAAATGTGACAGTTTAACTGGGATTTATATATTTGTGTACATATTTGTTAGATATAATAGAGCTAAATTCGACAGCTATTATTCGCACTTTTGGCACATGTAAAACCATTTGAGGAACTTATAATTTTTTTCATAAATTGTGGTGGCAATAGAAGAGGAGGTCCCTGTACGCTGTATATGAGCTTCCTGCCTCGGTCCGTTATTTTAGGTCCGTTTAGGTGCGTTATTTAAGTGCTAAAATGAACACTAACATATAAAATAAATACTAGTTTTATTACATTAAAAATTCCACAAATAATGCACGTCTCTTTTGCACGCTTACAATTAGAATGCTGCCAAAAGAATGTATATTCTTCCTCTGGCAAAGATTCAAGCTCGATTTATCCAGAATGATGTCACGAAACATTGATCAAATTCTATTTATTAATGAGAATTATTTGTGAGTTGAATATCTGAGTAGTTCAGATAGGTCCCGAAATCTATTGTTTACATAGATTACATTGTCTACATGAAATATTGCGACGTAGACTACGTCATTATTTACGCATCAACAATGGCGTAATTTACGTTGTGTAGACAATTTGCCCATCACTGGTTACCAGTCCGAGGTAAACAATACATAGACAACGTAGATAATTCATAGTGTACGTAGAAAATGTAAACTTTTGTTAAATAATGTCAACTTTTGTCAGAGAAAGGCCGTATTTATATGCTTGCTCCATACTGTAGCTGATTTAGTAAAGCTAGTTAAAAAAGAGGTTTTCTGCACCAAATAATTGCATTATATGGAGCTGTGTATTTTATACACAATGCCTAACCGATTTAATTTCCTGGCTTACGTATTTATTACTAAATCTCAGTGAGTTAAAGGCTCGCAACCATTGAGTAGAAAACAACGAGGATTATATGAAATGAAAAAAACTAAAAGCTTTTTTCTCTAACAAAAGCAATTGCATTAGGATTAGTTGTTCTTTCTGAAATGAGTTAGGAAAGTTATGAATTTTCTGGGGAAGGTTTGAGAAATGCGATAATTATATTTTACTAAACTAAAAAATTATTAATATTCGTTGGTTTCAAGAGGATCTAAGGTTTGAACTTTAAGGAAATCTGGAAATAGGAAAAACTAACAATTTTTGAAAAGTTCTTAAAAAGCCTCCCAAAAAAATTGTAGTTTTTCCCATACCCAAGGGGGTATGGAGTTATTCTAAGGAGATAACTGATTCACTGATTCTTCTGATTCAAAAATAAGAGGACAAGACTTTTTAAATATGTAACAGTAACAAAAAGCGTACAAAGCTTTATTGCATCTCGTTTTTTTTTACCTGCAGGCTTGAAAAATTTCTAACGTCCCCTTATTACTTAGTACAGGTTTGAAATGTTTATCAACACAGACAATAAGAATAATTGTTGAAATCACTGACCACATTTACTAAAATTTATCAATTGGCGTTTTTCGTGCTGTATGTGTGTGACACATGTGGAAGGTCTCTTAGAAAATCTATGCAAGAAAACATGTCGTCTGTAGTTATTATATTTCTATGTCAAAAAGTAACTAAAAAAATCTACTTGTCTCACAGATCAATTGTAGAGAGCACGTACCAAAACCTACATATCGCTTTTGTTTTGTTTTTGTTTTATATTTGATGGTGACCTCTCACCCACAACAATTTACAAACAATTTCTTCACTAGGTTAGGAGCAGGCTTCCTCTTTTGATGGATATATTCAATAAAAATTAGGTAGATAGTGACTTGCATGTTCTTATATATATGCTAATATACAGAAAAACCTATTTTTTTCTTTAATTGACTTTGCTAAATCAGGTGCGATACATAACAGGCACATAAATAAAGCCATTGTCTACCAAAAGTTTACATTTTCTACGTACATTATGTATTGTCTACATTGTCTACGTATTGTTTACGCCAAAGTGTAAACAATGAAAATCTGTACGTAAATGCCCATCACTGGCTTTGTATACGGCACAATTTGAAACAACGTTGGCATTGCATTGATCGTATTTTTTATTTATTGTTCTGATGTAATGACTAACTTAAACCTAACTCCTTCTTACGTTTTTCAAGGCATCAGATTTATGATAAGAAGGTGATGATTTATTAAATAGCGAGAACCGTGAAATAAATGAAAAAAGTTGTTTTTAAATTGCTAATGGTCTCCATCATGTCGTAGGATGAATCCTTATCTGACCACAGTTGTAAAGTGCTGCATGCGTTGGAATCCCAAACATTTTCCCTTTATGCAGTAATTCCAAATACGTCAGAAACGAAGTTACGCTCTGCGCCAATAGAGAATTATTTTGGTTAATTTGTCACAGATGTGGTGCCTGCTGACATATACCTCGCTAATTGGCATGCAACTGCATGCGAAATCAATTTCCACGATTTTGCCGACATAAACAACTTTATATATTTTCAATTTAATTTTGCCGCTCCGTGCTCGGAGTGTGCTGGTGCGAAGTAAAGTCAATTTAATGCTTCGACATAAAAGTAAACTTTTCGAAAATTTCTACCATTACGTTGAGGGTAATTTATTTATGGTGTGTATGCCGTCAAAAATTTGACTCCTGTCAGTCCCCAAAACGAGAACTGCAACACTAGTATGCAGTTGTACATACATAAATGCTCAATGATCCTGCTCGAAGGATTGGCAAGGTATAATTTACGATAGCCCTCCCAAGGTGAAATTCTTGCAAATGAAAGGTGCACATACGCATTTTCTTCCTCATTAATTCCAGGTAAATCGATTTCTGTATTATCTGCGTTAGTTTTCACAAAGTTTGTTGGTTTAAATACAAAAGTTAGCTGGTATCCTATCTTCTAACTACGGAAGAGATATGCAAGCAGGTATTTACCTTTTGAAAATATGACTTTCTTTAGGAGTATGACTTCGCCTTTTGGTTATCAAGATGCAGAAAGTGTGTAGTTTAGCCTGCTAGGAAGTCTTTTGCGAAAACACCTTAAACTCCTTCAGGCTTCCGAGTTGACATCTTCATTTTGGAACTTTCAAAGTTTTGTAGGGGAATATTTTGTGACACCTTTCATGTAATATTACATGTATTAATCTATGACAACAATAAAGTTGTTGTTCACACGTGCAGCTTTTGTGATAAGTTTTCATCTGAATTTTCATATACAACAAAAATTGGTATTATGCATATTATGTTTGCATATTTTCTAAATAAATTAAAATACCTTATTAGTATAAAACTAAAGGTACATGAAAATATTTACATATATTTATATTTATAAAACTGAGAATAATTTTATTATAAAAATATGTTAGAGGCAAAAAAGTTAGAATTTGCTAGGTTTAAAATATTATCCTATTGTAGCTATTGTCGAGTCTCACTGAATATTTTTAAATCATTAATTATATACACTTAAAATGTTTTTTGTAACATGCAATTAAGTATAAAATTACTTTGTTTTACTTTATCGCACTATCAACGCATCGTTATGCAGGATGTCCTAGTTATAGTGAGCGATCGATGTTATTTCAACAAAACAAAAAATTGTATGGGGGGAGGGGGGCAATCGTAGCGATTTTCGAAATAACGACACTTGGAGGTGTTTTTGGTACTTTCCTACGATGAGGTTCGTATACCTCATAATAAACTAGATATGTGTACGAGCCTAGGCCCATATCGTAGAGAACAGTAGTGGCTTTCAATCCTTTTAGTACCGAATAACGATATATCTTCGTTGAGTTCTCTTGCGAAAAATGCCAACGACGATATATCGTTATTGATTTTCTAAAACTAAAAATAAAAATTCAAATTCCAAGTCTAACCTTTTCCTCGATGTACTGCCTAATTTAAAGGAAATTCTTCACACCAAAATCCAGTGTAGCTTGCTTAACCACATGAGTACGAATGAGATATGAACTCTTTTAGGGCTTCGTTTGCTCTGCTAATTTATTAATTCTATGTTCGAGATATAGATGTCGTGGTTAATTTTAAAGATGTTTTGTACTGGGAACTTCGCGGTTTGATAGTTTCGAGATTTGTTTATATTTTCGGTTATTTGATCAGGAGAACACATTCCGTTTTGTTTTAGTTTTAAAAACCATGTTTTAGTAGAGGCAAGCAACGAGAACGTAAAGAAGCAAAAGCATCATACACGTAAACACTTCACCACATTTTTCTGTCATTTTGCAAGTGAGAATTGAAAATGAGCAACACTACGTTTTATCAAGAATCACCACGCACGTAACATATCACCACATTTTGTGTAAAATTTCTGTCATGACCAAAGTTCTGAATTTAGTGAAGACTCAAACCTCAAACTTATGGTGTACGGGATAACAGATTCCAGAAATGTGTAAGGCATTCTGGAACAATGTTGTCATAACTAGGTCAGATATGACGCCTCAACTCCTTCGTCCCAGTGATCAGTTACTCGAGCGTTGGAGTTAGTCCAGGAGGTCCCCTTGTCCCTCCAAACATTCCTAAGAAAGTCATCCATAGACGCGGACGTTGGTGGGGGGTACGGTTGAGTTTAAGAATCCCGATTCGTCAATTATTGAATCGGTTGGGGTTGAGCCCCACATAATGCAAGAATAATTCTGCTTAGGTTGTGAGAAGTACTCTAATCTAAAATACTATAGGTACCTACTTTAAATTAAATGTGGAAAATGCACACACATGAAATGGAAATAAATGATCGGTTCCTAATATATTTCGGAGTGCCTTATTTTTTTTATCTACTATATATGCATGTACATGAGAATGATATGCTAAAATAATATGGGTTCTTATAATACATCCAAATAAGACGAGAAAATTAATATTCAAAGAATTAATTAAATTGCTATAGCACTGCATCATTGTCAGAATGAAGACGACACCGTCTTGGAACGAACAGTTTTTGCTGGGTAATAATTAAAAAGTTCCTTAAGAAGTTTGGTAAGAACTTTCATAATTGGCTTTTGATATCGGTAAAATGAACTTCTCATGAACTTCTGTGGACAGAATGAATTTTCGATGGCATGCCTTTTACATAACTGCCAATTTGTTTGATATTATAAAATTCATGAGCAAAACGGAACCAAGAACTTTAACAGGAACACGATTTAAAAGATAGAACTTGAAGTAATTCAATAAAACTTTTGGCCAAAAGCCATTTTAGATGAATTTTTTCTTATTATTATTTCAAATTTTTTTTATTCATAAGTCTAAATTGTTTTTTTTT
>QYTT01084786.1:6252-19626 GCA_006980735.1 Dasypogon diadema
AAAAAAACACATCGATTTGTGCTCCAGTTCTGTTGGGTACACAATTGATGAATATGAAAACAGCACAGCTTGGGCGGAGGAAAATTAGGGAAAAGAAGAAATCAGCCTGATAACTGTTGTAAGTGAGCCGCAATTTTTGGCATGAATTTACTATGCAACATCCCAGTGGCTTCGCAAGTGCAATTCTCGTCAGTAGAATTGTTTCGACCACTGGTATCCACATATATTGCCGCGCCCTGTACAGGATTTGAACCCACGTCAACAGAGGAGAAAATCTGCAGACGGGCGTTTCAACCCTTTCACCTATCGGCGATAAAAAAATAAAAAGAACTATTTATAGTTCTTTAGTTTACTTAAATTAGTTTAAGTAAACTAAGTTTAAGTAAACTTCTTTAGTTTACTTAAATTACTTGTGGGTGAAGAATATATGACCCGTGGGACATTCGTCCGCACGGAGAGCCCAGTACAGTGCCTTATATTTTCTATAACCCTACAAAGTATTACCTCATTTTCAAAGGCACACCTATTAAATTTTTTAATCGATAGGGATGAATTCACCTCCGTCAAATCCATGCATCTGACCACTGCTTGACTGACCAATGCAATAAGCTGTTTACTTCCGCGCTCCTGACCCGCCTTTAAGTTGCCGAATACACCAACTAGAGCCAATGTGTGAAACCTTCCTTATGCGGCCCATACACGTTAGGATCTGCAGTACAACTTTGTCGAGTTGGACATGTAATCGTATCGTCTGTAAGACTGCTGTCCAACTGGTTTTCAAGTTCGTCCAACAACTGGATGAAATTCAAATTGTTTTAATTTTCTGAGGGTGGTCCTTAAGGTTGTATTGCAAATTGTATAATGTATGGTGCAAGTGTACAACGCATTGTATCAATTGCTTGAGCGTGTGTAATAAAACATCCAACAAGATGTCAAACCAAGTTGTACTGCAGATTGTAATGTGTATAGGCCGCATTACGCCCATGACTCTGTAATCGGACATCGTGAATTTTCTGATCTGGTTTACATAGTCCAGAATACTCCTATACGCATATTCAGCCTCTGACGAGTACCGTGGTCCGTCTATATTCTTTCCTTCACAAACAGATCCAGCGGTGACAGCTGTAGAAGAGTTTCTAATGCAACTGTGGACTGTGGCGCGAAAAGCACCCATAATCTCTATGCACGCCATCCTTTTTACTCTATCCAGTTGCCGTTTAACAGTCAAAGATTAAGTCTTAAAGAAAATATAATAAAGTTGAGTTACTATCACATTTCTGGAATTGAAAACATTTTAAAACGTATTGATAATTGAATTAATATGTTTAAACTTTAACAAAGTATTCATTTCAACTTTAAAGAAAGCTAAAATGATTCTAATTTACATTTTCTCAGCCTTATCCGGCACGAAGGGCGACGCTCCCCAATTACCGTAAACCAGAAAAATTCGCTCCTGTCGTCCAACACTGTCTAAGAAAATACTCTAGAGTAAGAAGATACACCTGGGTCATTCCCCCTTCAATTCTTATCTACAGAGGCCTGCAGATACCCAACTGTACGTCTGGGAACAGTACTGACGGCTTAGGGAGCTTTGTTTGCGTGAAACACCCTATAAACGGAGCAAATATTTAAACTTCTGGTAGACTTCATTCAACACCAAGCACAACAACTGCAGCCGGCTACAACTTTTGAAAATCTGAAAGACAGAAACACCAAGGGATTTATTACTGAAGAAGGATTCGCAACGAGCGAGGGTATGGAAGTATCGCCTAAAGAAGGAGTTGGCTTGGGTATGTGATACGTTCCGCTACCATTAAGCATATCATGCTAATTATGTTTAATGCTTTGGACAAACTAGGCTCTGGATGTGAAATATTTTGGAGATTCATATGCACTAAAGTAAATAATCCTAAAGTGTTAAATGAGAATGCAAACTTACCATCGCCTCACGAGTGAGATATGTTCGAAGAAAAAACGGCGTAAAAACGTCACAAACTTATTATGTTTCAATTTAAGACTTTTTTTGGCAACCTATGAATTATGACTACAATAATAAAATTTAAGAAAATTTTAAAAACATTTCTAATATTCTAAATTTCACTTACTGAATGCTTGAATTTCGATATAAAGCTCCAATCGGTGAGTAGCTAAGCTCTTAATTTAAAAACTCAAATAATTTTTAAAAACTTTACATTAAATTACCCTGGAGAAAGTCCACTTAATGAGGAAGTTTGTTCTATTAGCGGGAGGGTTCGATTTGGTGAACGCTACAGCTGCCAACCTTGCTAACCTAAAGGGGAAGAAGATAGTGATGGTATATGCAGATTGCTTTAGTGATGTCAGGCCTCATTTTTGTTCAAACTATACTGAGAAAAATCATACTTTTTTGGAATAAAAGTTTCAACATTTTGCTCTCAAAATTTTCAAGAAGACTTTTGAAAAAGTAGCATGAAAAATTTTGTTCTAAACTGAAAAACTTTTATTTTAACAAATTAGGTTTTTCTAGCAGTTATTGTTTCAATAGTTCAAAAAATCTTAATTCAAGTATTACGAAAAATCTATTTTCAAAATCTGGAAAATTTTATTTTAAAATCAAAGCATGTCGGTTTTAAACGTGCAAAACTTTTGTTTCAAACTGTATGCATTTTCTCTACGTATTTGGCTACGATGTTTGTCTCAACCTGTTTCTATTTGTCTGTTGCGTATGATCTGGCAAACAATCAAGTGCTTTTGTCAAAAACATTGTGGCTGGGGAATGCAATAGGACTAATTTGGGTGTACTACCGAAGCAATCACTGAGGTGCTTTTATCCACAGTGCTTTCTACACGATTTTGTATAGTTCCCCATCGTATGTAGTTCCTTGGAATCAAGCTCAGAACAAGGCTAGGTTGAGTGAAGTGTCCCAATCCAGGATACGTCGGCCGTCAGACAGGAAGCCTAGTACCGAGACCTACTGAAACGCGTCCCGATGATCTTACCAGCATTCCATCATTGGCTGAGATTCGGGAAAGCTTCCCTCATCCCATGTTAATCGTACTAAAGCTCGATGAATTCTTTTTTGAACTGCTTTGAAAATCCACTAAGCAGTTTGGCGTTCTACTAGAGTTCTAAACGCTACCACAAGGAGGTAATCACTGATGGAACACACCTGTCATTAAGTGCACGAAGTTGCACTGAATTCTCGACGAGACGTAAAGTCTGCCTATTCTGGAACTGGGAAGGCGGCCTCGCACAGTAGTCAGCCATCGGTAGATATCTACGAGATTACAGAGTGTTACTGTCAAACGTTGTTTCTCGGTGCGGTCAGTAACTTGTAGCTCGGTAACTCGGGTGCCAAGGTAATATGATTTTCTGGTCGATACAGCGATGGGAAATGTCACAATAATAATGACTGAGTGGACTCAGTTGAAAATGGCCAGCGACTTACGAAGCGGCAGAGCATGGTTGGTAAAGTCCAAAGCCAAGAGTACTCTCTAAATCCACTTTATTGTGCTTACTGTCTAACAATTCAGTATGTCTTAAGCGCTAACAAAACTATCCTAATACTAGTATAGGATTTCTTATAGCTAAGTAACTACAACTTTCGACTGTTTCGCTCAACACACGCAGTTAACACGAGCAGATATACTGCCCTTAACCTCTCTCAATCTAGGAAGCTAATCCCTTAGAACTTTCCGCACAACGGGCGCACTTGGTGCGAGCAGTTTGACTGTTCTTAACCTATTGAAGACGGTAAGGAAAATGATTGACTAGGTAGCCAGAAAATCCTTGTTCAATTCTAGTGCTTGGGAATAAATTTCGGAAACTTGCTAATCATGAGTCAGGTACACGTTGGCTATCTTGAGAGACTGTTCCCTTAGAACGATATCCAAGAAATTGGAGAATTCTAAGCAGATATCTATATAGACCAGAGACGATAGTATGAAGGTATGCGACGTAATAATTCTCACACCCGAACCTTAACGAAGTGCAGGTGAGATAAACATTGTGTACCGTCTGCATTTAAAATTCATGCTTGTAATTGAAACCAGCACATATTGGAAACTAATATAGGTACTCTACAGGACTATGAGTTAATAGCTGCGCAAAGTATTTTTCTAAGTCGCCGGATTGTTGTTAGTTTAATAGTATTACCTTTAATCTCATTTGAAATGACCCACCATTGCCTGTTCGTTTTATATTTTTGTAATGTTAGAATTCTTTACAGAGCGTTTGTATACATATTTTGTTTTGTTACTCGTATAAAATTCGCACGCTACAGTTATCCGAATAAAATTTTGAGATTATACAGAAGTTCTTCGCTTCGCTGAGAAATTTTGCCCCCACTCTTACTTACCCGATCGTTCTGAAGAAAAAGTCCGTAGTGTGTTGCAAGTCGTTGATCGCCATAATTAGCATAATAGCCTCCGTGAGAGAATCATGCGTTAGAATGCAATTGACGTGAGAGAGCTTCTAGGTTTATTCGTATATGGTATGACTACCATCTACCACCGGTTAAGAAACCGAAAAGGTCAAAGGTCTTTTTGCGCAAATATGTACATTACACTTAACCCTCGATTTGGATGGTAGATTAGTTCAGCAAAAGTCTCATGTAAATTGAGGCTTACATTTTTATATAGAGTTTGAGCAATAAGCTATACAAATTTTTAATAAAATAATAATTATGAATCAGACCTTTCAACTACAGAATTTATTTTATTGAAAACAAATATGTATATTTAAACAAATTTCCGATTCTTAAAAGTTTTTAAAATAAAAGCTTTACTCATCTGACAGGGCGTATTAAATCGAAGTTGCCCCGCAAAAACGAAGCTTTTTCGCATTTTTTTGGCCGCGTTAATCTGAAATGATGCAATTAAGGTACCGCGTAAATGGAATTATGTTTACTTATTTGGGGATAAAATGAGTTACTATGTTCTTTTGTTCTCATTACTTAGCTCTAAATCGACCATAAATTGTCTATTGACGAAATCTTACAGAATTTGTGCTTTTTTGCAAAAGATCCATGCAGATCTCAAGGTCCAGATGTAATTAGAAACGTAATTACAACAATAAGGCAAGATCCCGATCTCTATACAGATCTTGGATTTGGATCTGTAAAGACCTGAAAACTAGTACTAGTACTTTTTTAGTCTTAGATGTTGGTACTAATGTCAAACTCAAGGAGTCTTAAAAGTGAGCAAACATGGATGGCCATAAGATTGTAAGTACTACAAAAAACAAATATAATTTAAGTGTTTGAAATTTACAGCGATTATTAGCACTGCCAACGTATAAAACTAATTTCAACAAGTTTCCGATCTTTTTCTCGCCAAATGATTTGGATCTTCTAGCAAAAACAAAACAGCTGAAGTCACTAAAGCTTATGGTAACATGACGTCATAACTCTGCTTGACTACGACTATAATGGCATACGCAAGCGTGCTCCTCGTATATTATTTTCCTGATATCTCATAGTGAAGATCCTCTGTTGTACAATGATTGCCGTCTAATCTTTTAAGGAGAAAATAATTCGGATATCGTAATAACGCTGTTATTAAAGCTTCAAGAACAAAGAATAATCCGTGTCTCATCAAGGCCGCAGTAAAAGTTGTGCATAAATAAGGAAATTGTGTTTCCTTCAGGAGGTGTATCGTGCCTGTTTCAATTTAATGCGGCAAATGTTATCTTCCGTGTTTAAAATAAAAATTCTCATTCCTTTAGCTAAAAGAACAAAGCAGTAATTATACGCATGTATCGGTTAGCAAGGTTATCGTGCTTGTCGTACATTTCCAGCTCTGAATCAATATCGTACCGAGGAAGGGGTAAGTACAACTTATAACTTCGCTTCCTGCATAACTTCCACTTATCATTTCATTTTATTATTGCAATATAGGATTTTGTCGCATAACTTAACTCTTACCTCGGGAGCAGAAATTATGTCGTTGTAGTTCTTATTTATGCAGACTTTTCAGTAAAATCTCTAAAAGTCGAGAGTTTCCCCTTTCGTATTAATTCCTTCCACGTTTTTAAAACCTCCAGGACTGCATATATAAAAAAAACTTACTTTTCAAGGAACTTTTCCTTCATTACGTTGTCTAAAGGGAATGTCTTAATGAAGGAAACCCATAACAGTGCCGTGTAATGTATGGCGCCTTAGCCTGCAACTAAATGGAGGGATCTATGATGTATTTCATATATAAGACCAACTAACTTACATTATAAGGACCCAGTTCTGTCCACTTAACTGTAATATTTAGGTGTATTAAAAGTCATATTCCGCCTTCATACTTCGTGGAGTTTCAGTTACGGCTCGGTGTGAAACCATCAACCTTACTCAACGTGGCATAGCCTGTACAGGACTGTGAAAAGTGGAAAACCAAAGCGAAATAGGGAACTGCGGAGGATGGGTATTTTGTATATTGTGGCGGAGAGTAATTTCTACGGTGTTGAAATGGAAAACAACCGGCTTCCCTGTATCCACCCACCCACGGCTGATATATTACGAAACAAGTGTAAATAAATCCAGTGGTGTTGTTTAGTAAACAAAATCGGAGGGGTTTGTTTTGTAAACATGATTTTATTTGGGAATTTATCGGAAATAATTCAAGTGTTCTTTCCCAATCATTTCATAATTATTGTCGCCATTTTAGTTTTCCGCACTAAGGAAAATAAAGCAGGAAAGTGAAAATTGTCTCTGTAGAAGAGGAAAATCTAAAAAAAGAATGTTAAGAATGTGTCGATTAGGCGCCTCCCAGTTTGCAGAATTCAGCTCCGCCTCTGCAGTATATCCCAGCAGCAATTTTATCCAACACATCCAAATGTAGAAAACACGATAAAGGAAAAGCACTTTTCCTATTTCTCAACAGGCTTGAGAGGGTTTTCCGACTGGGTGGGTTGGTATTTCTCTCATTGCCTTTCTGGTACTCGCTGTGTAAGTGAGTGCGCCGGGTTATACCCGATTCATACGCTTTCATATAGCTATGATGGAATGTGGGTATCAAGGTTTTATTTAGCCAAGAGGCGAATGTAGGTAGGTATGTCCGTGTATCCAACATCCACAACGTCGGAACGCTTTCATTCTCTACATTTCATCAACAACGACTCACAGCGGCCGTTAACAGCAATCATCGTTTCAGTGCAAAATCGGCGGCGGTGTATATGACATATAACAATTTAAAATAAAAATTTTCGGGAATTCGCATGTTTTTCGTGCGATTCAAAAGCGTTTTTTTATTGAAGCATTGTTGGAAGTAAATCAGTCCAGTTGCAGGTTAGGCACGTCGAGCGTGTTTTATGGACCGAAGTGAGTACATAACCAAAAGTGGGGAGTGAAAATTGTATGCGAAACGCATCTGTGTTGTTTTCGTTTCGTACTATCGGGAAAGTGAATGAAAGCTCGAGTGCAACGAGTGCACATCTCCAATTGCGACATAGTGCAGTGAAATTATATATCTGCAGTACGCAGTAATAATTCAGTTTATTGTTACGCTCAGTTGCTTAAGTGCTTCCTGCTGTGGATAATATGCATCATGTCCGTTACTACACTCGATTAGGTTCATTTCCGCGTTTCATATAGTAAGTTAACGTATTTTGATACAGTAGCACACACGGATAACGTTCCGACCCATGATTTATATGAAAGTCAACATAACCTAAAATTTTTTGAACAAGCCTGTCAAGATGTCTGAGGATGCGCCTACGGTTGCGCACTATGAAAATTTTTTAAATTTAGTTTTAGAATTGTTAAGAGTCAAAAATTGTAATGTGGACTGAAGGCAATATTTTTCAACTTGATTTTGCCTCTAAGATTTGTAATATTTGTCACCTTATTCGGTAATAAATGCAGGCGTGTATATTTTAGGGAAAATATCAGAACTTGTGAACAAAATTACAGAGATTTTCAGATGAATTATATTGCAAGTTCGTGGCATATTCCGCTCGAATAAACCAGTCAATACAGCAATTAATTTGGGTACCTATTTATTTAGAAAAACTATGGGTATTAAATTATTGTTCGACCTTAAGACCGCATGGGGTCTTCTAATATCAAACGTTGGTGGATGTTTTAAGGTTAAAATGGTAGTTTACTGTGCGTCTTAATATGTAAAGAAAATTTGGAGAAATAAGAGTAATTTTTTTTAGAACTAAGTAGGGGTCCGCTAGCGTTTTCACTCGAAGATTAATGCAAACTTACCTTCCTCCGCCCTCGTCGTATACTTGTTTCTTAATTATGTATGACATTCTTTTGAGAAGGAGAATCCAATTTCACAGTCTGTGGAAGTGTGGGTCCTAATAAAGCAACAAAAGAGACCGCTAGGAGTCTTTGAAAGGAGAACCCTGCGTTTTATTTATTTATATTATTTTTGAGTGCGAGAAAGAAGGAGTGAAGGTGGCCAAAATCATAAATGTATTAAGCATTCAGTGCTCCTAATATAATGGGTTATCTGATATGAAATGTCTGAAATTGTGTTTAGATTAATTCAAATTTCTCTTATTAAATCTGCAGAGATTGAGAGAGGACATTTCCTTTGCGCTCTTTATAATAATTTGTAGGCGAAGGATCAAATGAATATGGTGGATGGGGTAGGAATCCACACCAGGTCTGATATTGCCATGAAGAATAATCATATGTGCTAATTCCAGGAGCCTGTTTTTACTTTCAACTTTCACTGCATAATTTCAATCTCTTGGCATTATTTCGAAACGATTCATCTATATGGCCACCATAATCTTTGTGTTAAGGCTACTCATGGACTGAGCTCAGTCAAGCCTAAAAACTGATCTAGTGGAAGCCGTGAATCTTCACCACAGAAATATCATAGCTCTTATTTCAGTGAATGTTTAACAGGCTGAACCCTGCGCCGGCGTGCACCACCGGTCGTACGCGGAAGAACTTTAAGAGAAAATTATATGATAAACTAAATACAACGTGAGAGAGCTTTCTTACTAGCAAAGCGCCGGGTTGAACGTGTTAAAATTGATTAACATTACTCTGGGCGCAAGCCACTCCAACTCCATACTCATATACACACACATACACACACATACACCGAAAGTAAAAGAGCCAAACAAAAATAAAAATATATATGCAAGAGAATTTGGTAGAGACAGAAGGGCCAAGGTCTCATTTTGTGGTGGCTCCGAAGAGCTTAACAAGGAAGCTTTGCTCTGGCTGCATTTCTCTTCATCTCATAGAATTCAAACGTAGAAATGAGATTCTCTTTTAGCCATCCTATACCGTAACGAAGTGAATCGAGGGTGCAGAGTGGATATCACACCTTAAGTCCTTAAGTCTCTCCTCGTTGCCAGATTACAAAGGCGCTTGCGTCTCGAATACCTGGCAAAGAAGGAGGCCACATTTCCACGAGACTTCTCCCCGCTGAGGAACAATGCAGGCACCGCGGGAATGGAAGTTTTTCTTTGACTGGTAAATCTGAGATAATGCTGGTAGCACCTCGTAGGTATGCGCTACCTTACAGGGTAGTTCCACGGGACTATTTCTACCTACTAAATTTTCTGCTCGTTCAGGCTCTTTTTAACTTTGGCTATTTTAAATTCAAAATTTTGGGTTCTTATTGGAGCTTCCGCTTTCCTTTGGCACTTTTGTCTTTGGCAGTAAATATTTTATTTCTCTAAATTCTTGTGGGAATTGTACTTTTTTTGGACCTTTTTAGAAAAATTTTATGTATAGATATCATTAATCTTAGGATTTTTAATGAATATATGATAAGTTCGAGTCTCGCTATTGTCGTGTATGAAGATGTACGAAAATTTTGACTGATTCATAGGTTAGTTTTGATTTTACAGCCATTAGTATTAAATGTGTTTGGTGTTTTTCGATAAAATGGCAAAAGGCAATATCGAACAGCAATTTGATTTTTATGGATGGAAAAACATGCGAAAAAATAAAAGCGAAGTTAGATGCTGTCTATGAGACCCTACACCATCTATGACACCTGTGAAGTATTGATCCATCGAATTCAAACATGCACGAAAATCTGTTTTTTTCGAGGAGCACCCAGACCACTCGGCAGGCGTGATTGCTGAGGAAGTCGTCGAAAACTTCCCGATATGATTCTCGCTGATCACCGAATGATAGTGCACGAACTAGCAGAGGCCTTGGGGGTTCCATACGGAACGAAAATGATTATTTCACATTGCAGGTTAGAAGTAGGAAGCTGTCAACCCGACTGGTGCCGCGATTACTCACGGTGGACAACAAGCGGATACGGATGTCAATTTCAAAGTAGTGCTTGGACCTCTTTAAGCGAAATCCGCAGGACTTTTTGCTTCGAGTCTTCTTGGATCCATATAGTAATACGTGAGAGAAAGCAACAGCCAAAACAATGGAATTTTTCGAGTGAATTTGTTCCCGAGAAAGCAAAAACGGTCCCATAGTCTGGAAAGGTGATGGCCACGGTTTATTGCGATTCGAAAGGAATAATCCACATGGACTTTTTAGAGGAAAGGAGGACAATTATCAAATTTCGATACGCTGCCGCATTCAGCGTAATCGTCTGAACTGACTCCCTGTGATTTCTTTCTGTTCCCTAACATGAAGACGTGGTTCGCGGAAAATAAATTACGCTCAAACGTAACGGTTTGAAAATCATATTTTTTTGAAGGGTTCAAGAACTTTTTGGAAAATTACGTCGCCTTAAAATGGAATTACATTGAAAAAAGTAAAAAACGTGCGTTTTATACTTATTGATCCTACTATTATTATTATGTATATTATTATTCAAGGTCGCCTCTGATATAGCAGGTCCTGCCTTTGGGTGTCAGTGTAATTTTCAAAGACGTTTAATTATTTTCCATATCAGTTATGGTTGTTATGGAGAATTCATTTCGCGTCGTTGGAAAGAATACGTGGTATTCCTGAAAAGCTCATTTTCATTTCGAATGTTTTTTAGGGTCCTGCCTAAGCTCAGGGGACAACCATATGATACACACAGCATAGGTTAGGCGGGGAGAAATTCTAGGGATGACGAGAATGGAAAGTTTTAGTTTGACAAATGTTGTAAGGAAACAACAATTTGTTATTTTTTTGGGCATGCAATTTTTCCCGTGCAACATTCCAGTGGCTTCACAAGTACAATTCTCGTAGAACTAGTGGTACCCAGATAAATCGCTGCGCTGTTTGCAGGAGTCGAAGGAGTTGGGCTTTACGTGGTAATTGGTGACGCCACTTTTCTGATTTATGATATCTAAAAATTTAAATACATGAAACACAATTCGTACCTGATTTATTACTTTGTTCCTATTTGGAATGTGATGTCTTGCCCCGAGAGCTTGCGATGTTAGACATTTTGCATCGATCTACATTAGCAATGCTCCCCAAGCCACTCGCAGTCTGTGGTCCTGTGAATAGAGACGATTTAATGCAATTTACGAAATTGAAACAAACACTATCTAAAAACTTAAATAACAATATAACAAATTCAGTTATTTACTTTGGAATTTCAGCCAAATAAAGCTACTCTTGGCAGTTTAAAATTTCTGTTGTTTCCGTAGTCACACTTTGAACAAACAAATAATAATAACAAAACGTATATTCAAACGTAGCGGGTAATTTGGCATGCTATACCAAAATAGCCGATAGTAACTATACTACAAAAGCCGATTTCACCTATTACACCAAAAATACTCAAAAAAAGTTTTCGATAAAACTATCTGTATCACTTTATCCTCATACCACGGTACCCAAAGTTCCTCTATTATAACAAATATGTGCATACATACACATAAAATGCTTGATTGATCGTGCGTTCAGAATATCGGCAACCATAGGATGCTCAAGACTTTCCTGAAGGGAGACAAACTGGTTATGTTCGAACATTGTGATTTGTCGACATAAAAGGAGATCGTTTTGAGTTCCTCATCGTCCTGTTTTAAATATCTATTAAAAACAAAATACAAAATATATTTTTCAAAATCTCTGCAACAGTAACTAATACTATCATAGTTTATTTACATTTCTTTTTACTTTCTTAACGAATTTCTTAATTTTTCGGGAAAACCATTCTTAGCTGAAATTTTTCTTACTGGAATTTATGTTGTATAGGAGGCAAAATTTTAGATTACAAAGTTGAAAGTTAAACTCCTTGAGGATTTTCTAAAGATATTCAATGTAAAATTATATGTGTGATTTTTAAGTATAGAAAATTAATAAAACATTTAAACAATTTTTTCCATAAGGGAGATTTAACAAATCGTCTGTATGCTGTTCTGTTTACTAAATTGGGTAAAAAAATATCTGCAGAACGTGTAGTGAGTTCTAGACAAGAACATGACTGACAAAATTATAAAATGAGAATTCTTCTAGACGAAGGAAAACCTTTTGATATTCCAGCGACGTCAAACACAGAAATGAGAACATTACCTTTCATGACAGAGTGGTAATTTTAACTGCAGTGAAATTAAATATTAAATAAGTGAAGTTGTTGGAAAAATGTGTAAAAATGAATTCATTAATCTCTGCTTGGATACACATGTAATTTTGTAACAAGCATCATACAGTAATAAATTTATATGCAGCTACAATAAAAACCAATTTTAATGGATTTCTTAATTAGCACGCAAAAAATTACAAATTAGTTAAAAATAAAGATTTGATGTTTATCAAACGGTGTATTCTTTGAATATTTAACAAAAGTAGTAGGAAGTGTACGAAGTTTTCGTGTTGAAATAAAATCGACATGAAACCTAAAGCACCTATCGTTTATGTATTATTGGATTGATCAAATTTAAAAAGCCTGGTATCTCAATTTGTCTAGTAACGTCTTTTGCATGTTACTAGGTAAAATTAAAAATTTTAACTTAAGTTCGTATAATAAACCTTATAACAGGAACATCAACAAGATCAAAAGAGGACTCCTATAGGCAGCAAAGATAAGTAGCGTTATTTTTTGCCTTTCTTTGTTTTTTTTACTATTGATTCACTAGTAAGGAACATTTTGTTTCCTTCTAAGTTTTATGAAGTAATGTGTTGAAGGGTCGCGTATTACCTTGCCAGCCGAGCTGTAATAGTAATAGTGTACGCCACAAAACAAGTTTTATTTGTGTTTGATTATCTACTGCTTTTGCTTTTGGACGAGGAACTTTCGAACATCAAAATGTTAACATTGTTCACGAATTGTACTTAATTCCCCTCATTTATACTTTTACATGAATAAGGTTTACTTCAAAACTCAACTAGATGGAAACATTTAACAACATCCTTGATTTTGAAATAAGAAACAATCTGATTGCTATCGATTTATTGCAAAGTAGATTTCATTTCAGATGTTTTGCATACAGATTTATTCACGTCAAGAAGGAACAAAATGTGCTCATGTAATTTAGAACGACAATCTAACTGAGCAAACAAAATGTGTTCCAATAAAACCACA
>QYTT01084787.1:0-13899 GCA_006980735.1 Dasypogon diadema
CTGGAAATGAAATGCAGATTTGTACTTTATTTACGATTGTGTATTTGATAAAGTGTCTGGAATAAATTTTGACATTTGATCCTAGAAAAGCAAAAGTTCATGTTTTTACAATTATAAACAAATTTACAATTATAAGCAAATATGAGAAAAAGATATTGGTTGCATTGGAATTGTTCTCCTCCTCATCCTCAAGCGAAAGAAGAAATTGCTACTACTTTCAGAATTCCTTGAATGAAAATCCACATGTTCATGGGGATTTTGTTAAATTGACAGCTGTGTCATCTGAACATGAAGGAAAAAGTCGAGCACATTTCTGCTCTGCCCAGCAGTTGCTCTGCTTGAGAGTTGCCCTGCCAGAGAGTTGATTTGCCTGAGAGTTGCTCTGCCCAAGAGTTGCTCTGCGCGAGAGTTGCTCTACCCGGGAGTTGCTCGACCGGAAGGCAGATTTCGAGTATACGACTCGAATACGCTATAAGCAAGAATCTGAGTAAGATTTATTTATTTGGGGGAAATATTAAAGTAAAGAAAGCAGATACTCCCATAAGCGCTGTACTGACATTAATTCTAGGACAGGGTGTAGGTTACTTTACTTGATACGTATTTTGTGTTGGAAAGAAAGGAAAACAAATCCATGTCAATTCGGAACATATAATTATTTGAATATCTGATTAATTTGGGGAGATAAACAACCTATGAATTTGTTTGCAACTACATACTTGCATTTCGACTTTAATGCGCAACAGACTTTCGTTTACATAACACATGAGAGATTAGGTGTACAATTCAACGACAAGAAAGGCAATTTAAAAATAAGGAAAAATTTACAGTTTTAAGAAATTTGTATGCGTATTTCCTAAAACAGGCTCCAAAATTAGTAATTGATATTTGATTTGTATGGAAACTCGAAAGTACACTATCCATAACTCGGAAAAAGCTGTCATATCATATTTTAAATTTATAGAAAATTATTCATCCGGGCCCAGCTAATACATCTTGACAATGGAAGAGGAGGAAGAAATCAAACGATTTATTTGTAAAAAAATAAGAAAAACATTAAAATAAAAAAACAGTTTATCAAAGTTACTTTTGTGTATTTATTGTATTGTTTATAATAATTATAACGGGTAGTTCTTAGTGTGAACCTCTAAGGGTCGCACCTATGTAATTCACCTTCATATGTACGGCTCGTGTTTACTTTGAAGTGATTAAAAGTCTAAAACCCCTGGGCTTTCTTCTGCAAATCCATTCCACCTCAGCTTGTTTTTAATGCAATATAACGAAAATAAGTGTCAGTATTAAAAGAACATTTTAAAAGAATGCTTTTCCTCTTTACCTTCCTCCGCAGAGGAAGCGTTTGAGTAAAGCACTGAAAAATTTTAATGCCTCGAAACGCGCTAGTAATGGTTTCTTCCTCCTCATATAACTTTTTAATACTCAACAAGCCTTACTTCAGCACTAATATCCATTTCCGGGATACCATTAATTAAGCTAAATTCTGCCTCACCTGTCATCGTCCTCAAACAAGAATTGATGAACAAAATCAGCGATAAGTCGTAAGGTTATCATTGGCGCAACAATATGATAAATTATTTTAAAAAACTGCTCCAAATAATTAAAGGGGATACGTTTCTTTCGCTTCAATATTGGACAATTTTTGTAGATTTCTCTAATTTGTATAGTTTATTGAAAACCTTCGGGGTTAAGAAAGTTTCGCCACTTAACCCTAACCGCATCGATACCCAGTGGCTCCTTTCATCAACGAAAAATTTTAAAATGGTTACCCCCGAGTAATAAAAGCCCCTGAGAAACATATTTTAAAAGCGGTCTGCATTTATTAGGTGATATTATGCATTTTAGATAAAAATAAAACACAAATTTTGGAGCCAACTATATTTTACAATTTTCATGTAGTAAAAGTAACTGTTAGCCTACTAGTTATTTCTTTTATCGCAAAGTCAAAAAACAATTCCCGTTGCAAAGAGTTCTCCTTCATTTGTGCTCATCCTTTCGTTTTTATTTAGATTTGATAAAATTACATGTCTTCTATGCTGTACTTATACGCTTCTTCTTGAAGTGCTTTCTTTTGATTTTGAACATCAAACCATTTCTTCTCATATCCATTTGATCTATCCACTCCATCCCACCGATATCCTGGTCTAATGTTATACCGATTCTCTGGAAAGGTTCCTTTGTAAATTGGAATTATAGGTTTATTGGAATTTTTCTCAGATTCTTTGTTTTTTTGGCGTATGTATGAGAGCATGGGATCACCGTCTCGTTCTTGCTTCTTCAAGTGTTCATCAAGATCAGTATCATCAGAATATCTAGCTAAAGGTTTACTTATCTCATACATTTCTTCCGCAACTTTATTTTGATATGTTTCGATTTGTTTCAAACCTACTCCCCAACGACTGTAGGCTTCTTGTTTCTCTCGTTCTCGTTCACTTTTCTCTTTTTCTTCTTCACGTTCTCTGCGTACTTCTGCTGCTGTTTTAGGTCTCTTTTCGCGAACAACAATGTCAGCATTTTTCCCAGATATGTCAGCAGGTAATTTTTCAAAAATTTCGTCGTGCTTTTTCTGCAAAATTTGTGACTCCTTTTTAAGACTCCTCGCATCTTGCAACCCCGCCTTTTTGCCGTCTAAAGTTTTCTCAATCCTATGATTTCCTTTGTCATCTTTATCATTCAAGCTATCAATTTTTGCAACTTCATCACTGCCTGTAAAAAATAAATTGCATAAGTAATATGTATTAAAAAAATCGTCAACGAAATTCTACAAATTATTTCCTAATCTATTAGTGTAATATAATACTATTTTCTATTTTACTATTCTTTCCAAGAAAGGAGGTAACAATTAGTTCAGAGCAGGTATCAAGTAAGGAATTAAATACCGTGAAGGGGACTTACATACCACCCTATATTCTCCACAGGCTATGAAATAACTGAACACAAGTCATATACCAAAATAAAGGGGAAGTTTAGAGGAATTCTAATAATCAGCAAAAATGGGGCATTTTGGCGGGAAAACCCCCAAAATTTGAAAAAATCACTTGAAATTTGACCAATTTTTGAATTTAAGGATTTATAGCTCCCGGTTAGAGAGAGGCACAGAGGTGTTTGCAGACTCGTTGGAACAAGTAAAGGGTTCTCTATGGAATGGCGTCTAAATATTGGTCATGCGGCTCTCGGTAAAAAGTTACAAAATTAACACCAATGGACTGTCTTTTTGGATTTTTAGCGAAATTACCCGGAAATCTTAAAGGCAAACCGGACCCAATATATAATCACGAAAATTATTTATACTACAGTAAATATCACCTTGGTCCAGTCACGGTCTTTGTTCTTGTTAGCCCGCTGGAGTCTTGTTTCAATGTGGTCTGGTCTCAGGAGAGATTTCTTCAAAGTGACTCTACATTTTACACTTTTTTCCAAAGGTCGTTTTCGTATTGTGAAAATAGACACGTTCACTCCCTTTTTGTTTAATTTTCGTTGAGCAGAGCGAAGCGTTAGTTGTGGATTATTTTCAACCATTTTCACGATTATTTTGTCTTGGGACTCAGAAGTGCGTCATTGAGAGCCCCTGCCCGGCAAATCGTCGACGTTTCCAACTTCTTGAAATCTTTTATTCCACTTAATTACGAATGAAACAGATGTCTTAGTATACTTCGCTACAGATTTCAAAATCATTTTTGGCCCTTTCCGATGAGTAACTAAAAACACTACTTCGAACCGTTTTTAAAGACAGCACTCATTTCAAATTTTTCTTACCACTTGCAGAAGGTTAGTAAAACTGAGTCATACATTGTAACGCGCAGTAGGCAATTACTGTACTATTGCCTGTTCTTGTCAAACAGACTGTACTTCCATTAAAAAAAATTTTACATGAAAAAACTGGAAAAATCTATTTCACTTCAAACCCCATATAACAGTTAAACATAGAAAATTACAATGTTTCCATGAAATATATAAAACATTATGCTAAAGAAAAATCAGCCCCTCCGCACCAACCTATACCCCTCTCTGTACACAAATCCGAAAATCACGTATTTTAACGATATCCGGGTGAAAAAAGTCTGTTATAAAGTTTCTTCTTACTCAGCAAGAGTTTTAATTTGATATCACACACGGCCAAAATTGAACAACCCCAATGGAGGTAGCTAGCACCCCACACCAAACCCCCAAAAACCTAATTTTTTTACCCCATCGGAAAGCTTTCCATTCACTCCAACTACGCACAAAGTTATTTAGTCAAGGGTTAGTGATTGGATAAAAGCTATTTAAGAATGACCTGCATTCTAACCTAAAACTTCTAATTTTTTCTTATCTGGTTAGAATCTTTTTAATTACGGGAACAAAAAACAAAACGAAAAAATTTGCTTTTAAAGATATGGCTCATAAAAATTTTATAGATTTTGCATCACCATCCCTAATTTTATGGAAAATAAACTCGACTGTTGGAATGCGGTAATCCTAAACTTTTAGGGTAAGCATTTTCAATTTTAATCAAGCGAAATTAGTTAAAATTGCTTTTCTGAAACATTTATTAGGATCGAGAAATTTGAATTTCTAATAATAGTACATTTGAAAACATTTATTTTAATTACGCTAAATGATGGCAAGAAAAAAGTCAGAGCATGGGACTGGAATCGAACTAGCGACCTCCCGATTTGCTGTCGGGTGCTCCGACCACCCAGCTACCCAAGCGGCTGCCCTTCCTCGTAGTCAATATAAAGCCACAATTTATGTCAGCATCTAGGCTATTTCTTATCCCCTCCCCCTCAAAGTCTCGAAGATCGTGTAGAACCAATTTTATGGAAGCTTTTTGATCACATCACATGTAATATAGTTTTGCCGCTTCCCTGTACAATGAAGTTGTACTCCTATGCCAGCTCAAAGATATGTAACTACAGCTAGTATATATACTATTCTATATATATATATCCTAATTTTATCCCTTTTCTGCTCTACATCCTTCCTTTTTTGGCACGATTTCTATAATCATAAGATTATGGGTTCGAGGCGGCGGCGATTTTTTCTTTATATGAGCTCACGCCAACCTCACCGCTATGTTTAGGAGACACCTGCCCAGCTAGATTGGTCCGGAAATTCCTGAGAGCAACTCTCATAAGAGGGTTCCCGCCTCTCACTCATGGTAGATCCTCTTGGCAGTAAGAGTCCTTTTAGGCTTCAGCCAGCCTCTCATTAAGACTGAAGATACTCTCCTGCCTCCGTAGAGCCACTTGGATAAGCCCAGTCTAGAGCACGAGGCTCGCTTGAGTCCCAGATATAGGCCCAGGTGAGACCAACTCAAGGGACGTCAAAGTACCCTTCCATAACAAATGTTATTATAATTTTCAATTAATATGTGGACGGAAATTATCAATGATTTCTTGATTGTAAATTTTGTCCGTCTTAGATAAGTCTCATATACGTATAGCATGGACGGCACAGTCTCCCGATCTAAATCATCTCAATTTTATAAAATCAGCTAAAATCTATGGTATATTCGACTGGTTCGGCGAATTCGAAACACACCAGGAACACGTGAGGCACTCCATGATCCGATTGGCACAGCTATGTGGAGGTAATTTTGAATATTTATTATGATTTGAAGAACTTTAATAACTTTCAAGTGATGGTAAATTTTGAAGCATTTATTATAACAATCTTAATTATTGACACAAAAAAGCCAGCGCATAGGACTGGATCAATTCCAACAGCGACTTCTCGATTTCCAATCGGATGCTCTAGCTACTGAAATACCCAAGCGGCTGCCTTGTTGTGCCAATTAATATCCTACAAAGCCAAAATGTTTTCGGCTGACCTCATGTCAGTATCGATGAAATTGCCAAATTTTAAGAATAAACATTTTTTTTCAATTTTAACCTACTGAAGTTAGTCAAAATTGTTTTTCTGAAACATTTATTAGGACCGAGAAAATTTACATTTCAAGCAATGGTAAATTTTAAAGCAATGTATAACTCAGTAAAGAATCGTTTTAGGGCATATGTTTATTTAATCCTCTTCTTTATATTTTTAGTTGTAGAAGCCGTCTATGTATAGTCAACCCACAATTTTTGTTACACCCTATATAATAGTTTTAAAAGAAATTCAGAGTAGGAAAAAATACAGAAGCAAGACGATTTTAAAAATAGTTTTCATTAGTACCATTCAAATTTCATCAAAAAATATAATCCAAAGTTATTTCAGTTCCTCATAAATTCTATTCAAGTTGTGCATTGCCTTAAAAGCTTGCTTAAAAATCACTACATTGAAATAAATAAATATGTAATACAACTTACCGGCTTTCCTTCTTTTTTTTGAAAATGGATTATTAATTTCTTCTTGATCTTTTCGTGAAATATGATTTTCTCTTTGGTTCGTCTTCATGTACTGCCGCTCTTCTTGAAGAGAATTACTACCCAGCAATTTCCTACCACTTGACGTAGACTTTTTCCTTTGTGGTGAATAATCAGAATCGTACGCCTTTTCCTTTTTTCCTTCCGAATTATCAATAACATTTTTCTTACGTAGCATATTTTGTTTTCTAGGTGGTGACAAATCTTCACTACTACATCTTTTGTGGTGAGTTAACCGGTCTTGTTTCCTGTTAGGAGAAAAATCATAACTTCCTGGACGTCTTCTTTGAGGAGATAAATCATCGTCCGAAATATTATCTTTTTTGAAATATTTAGGTCCATCATCAGAATTGTACTTCGAAGTTAAAGGCGAAATAGTACTGCTATTTGACTGACCCTGATTAATATTTTTCTCGTTCAATGAATTTGGTTTTTTATTCTGGTTTAGATTTAACGAAAAAGTATTAATTGCAGCTGTACTCCCTTCTGAAACACAGTTGCTTCTAGAAACGCTTTTCCACTTTTTGCTACTGCGAAAATCTTCAATAGTTTTTATTTCAGGTGGTCGATCATCAGTAATTCCCACAATCTGTGGAGCATCCTCTCCAGTTAAAAAAAGTTCGTCATCATCATCTAATCGATTCTTAAATACGTCTACGTCATCGTCAATTATCTTTACTCTGTGAAAACAAAATGAAATATATACTTAAAATATGAATTAATTAGTAGCAATATTTCTAATCACTCAAATTCTTGGAAAATAATTATGTGATTACTTCAAGAAAAACCCTTAGCTAGTGCCCCATACACCCACGCATCCCTGGTGGCCCGTCTCTATACGGATGCCCTAGCGATATCTGAAAGGAAAGAGAGAGGGAGAGCCACAGAAAGCCTCAACCCATCAGGGGAGGCCGGCCCACCGATGGAACCGCCCTGCCGTGAGAGAGGGAGGCGACGCAGAAGGGGTAGGAGACTAAAGAAAATTTACTGGCACCTCAAGATAATTTGGTTATTTATTACATTTAGTATGGAGACATATGCTACCCTAATTCATTACAGGATATAGCAGGGTGTCTCATAAATTGCTATGCATTTTATTCAAAATTATTATTAGGGGTTTTCACGCTTTATTGTATTTAGTGTTGCAAATATACAAGGTTGTAAATTTCAGAGTTTTTCATAGTTGTTTCCATAGAAACGGAAAATTTACACTAAACACCCACATACAAGGCCAAATACACTGGAGCGTGAATACCCTAATTGTAAAATTACGCGTTAACCAGCAGCTAAGCTCCTTATAGATACCACCTACTTTGAACATATGAAAGATGATTTCATTCTATTAGTAATCCTAGTTGGGCATTGAATTCACTTATAATTACACAGTTATTTATCTCCGGAATCTATAAGTGCGGCTAACTAGTCAATAGACAAGGACCTATAAAGTATTAAACATTTTATCTCTCCGTTGTTCGACCCTGATCAATTTCGCAACTTCTTACTTTTCTCAAGAGTAAATATCGACTTAACATGATAACCAAAAAAGAACAAAGGGGCCCCCTCCCAAAAACCATGATTTTCTTTGCAGCATCCACTATACTGTGACAGCCTGCAGTTGCTAATAGAACCCGAACCACTTCGATCACGGTCAAATCACAAAACAAAATTTACAAACTTCGCACAAAAGAGAGGTTCACCATTTGTATGCCTGCACCGCATCTACTTCTACAATTTCAGTATAAAGTGAGATATACAAACAAAATTGGGTTCAACAATTTTTCTCAACTCGAAAGCTTAGGACGAGGGTTTTGTGTATTACATACTTCCCACATTTACTCCACTAATTTGATTATGTGCATATAAAAGTGCAAAAAAACGGCTGTATGTGTGTGAAAAGCAACGTGTCTGAGGAATAGACATAACCGAGTTCAAAACTAATAAATCACTGTTATTCGTATTTTAAACACAAGACCCTTTTTTAATATGAAAGTATCTGTTGGTGCCTAGGAGCCAACTCGCTATGGACCTAATCAAAGATTGCTTATCATTAGTCTACTTCCTACTGGATCATTCGAAAAAAAACTTAAATATAGACGGCAAGAGGCCGATAAGAAATGCTCAATACAACCTCGAGTAAAATGAGGAATCATTAATGGACACAGTGACTAATAATTTCCTTTTACTCTTTCTGTCGCGGGCCTGAAGATCTTCTGTCTATCGTGCCCAAACCTACGCTACCAAAATAAAAAGAAGAGTTTCCACCGACCTTACACGTTGATGAACCTTTCCACCGTTGCACTTCTCCTGCGGGGTCCTGTGTCGTTTCCGTGCTGCCGTCGTCCTCGGGGCCGGAGCTACGATGCCCATTCTTCCCTAGTGCGCAGCTTCACCAAGTCAAGGTTTACCTTGTTTTCCAACTGCTGTCTAGTGTTTGCACAACATGTCAGGTTGATATCATCAGCATTAATGTTATGGTCTCCATTTATACGTGTTTCGTACAGTAAACACAGAGCAGGTTCTAGTATTGATTCTTGCGGAATTCCTTGCGATGAAACATCGCAATCGGACTGCTTACAGTGCCATTTGCTTTTGTCCTGGTTACCCCATTTTTTAGATAGCTACCAATTAATGTATTTGCAAGACTTCTGATTCCCATCTTACCCAAGAATTCTTCCTCCAATAGATCCTATGGTGTCAGATCCAGGTGCCGCTATTTTCTTGAGGTTCTTTATGATATTTTCAATTACAGTGGAATGTAGGGAAATAGTGTTTTTAGAAAGATTGTTGGCGAGAGTTTTATTTTCTCCCCTTCTTTATTCATACTAATAATTTCCTGATTAATTAATTTCCAAGGCTTTACGGTGTCATTCCCACACCCTATTATTTTATTGTTAAGATATTCTTTCTTTCGTTATGTGCAGTCATATAATTTTTTCACCTTTTTTGTATGCCGTTCCTGTGCGTATCATTAGGGAATTTCCTCATCTGCTTATAAATTGGATCTATTTCTGATTTTCTTAGTTTTTGTAGAATCTACCTTAGCCTCAAATAATATTTTAACAAATGTTTTTTGCTGTGAGTCCTTTAACATTGCCACGCTTTACTGCCACTTACTCTCTAAACTTGTCATAGGCTGTCCTTTTTATTATGTTTGTCCTCATATGTTTCTTATTTCTAGTTATGTTATTTAGAGTTACGTTAACAATTCTATGGTCAGTAATAGGAGCATCATAAAGTGTAATATGCAAATTAAAAGTTGGAAGTTCTGCATATGGATTCCCGCTCTACTGGATTCAGCTTCATCAATCAGATTTATCAAATGTCAGTAAAGTGTACACTACTAGTTGAGTTTTGTATTACCTCTTGCACGCTTATTTCCTTTGCAGTTGAATACTGTACGATAACCCGGTAAATTACAAAACTTTTTGTCAGTCACACAGTCAAGATGCACAAATGAAAATAAAAAATTATGCATTGCAAAAACTACTTAGTAATTATAGCCATACGCTGACTTTATGAGCGCTGACTACTAATAAACTACAAAATCTCTATTGCATCGGTCATCCCCATCTTAATTAGACAAAGTATTCTACAGTCGATGGAGAGTTTGAACTTGAGCATAAAACTTCTACCAGAAAAAGAGAACTGAGAAGAAATTAGAACCCAATTTCCTTAATGTAATATGAACAGCACGCTCAGTGGATCAATCCATATTTATGTGCCCCGTGGTTTAGAAGCAAAAGTTGAAGGCTTTGATTCAAGTTTCCGCAGTTCACATGATCCCTAGCAACACTACATAGCAGTTTATTTATATCTATCTTTGCTTACCATCCTTTTATCTTACCTGGATTTGTCTTCGCCGCTATATTTATCCTTTTTTTTCTTTCTTTTCTCCCCCGATAAGTACTTTTTTAAATACTTCCTCTGATCTATTTTAGACATGTTTAATAACAGATCAAATGTCAAAATCAACCCTTCAATCTTCTTCTTTACACGCTGCAGCCATGGAATAAGAACGCTGCAGCTCAAGGTTCTTTCTCCATAAGCTTAAGGAACGAGTAATAACAAAGGAGATGAAATCGCGTGTATGATACACGTATCTGAACGTAGCTGAAATTCTTTGGTTCAGTGAAAAAGTCTTTGAAGACTCATATGTTGAATTTCATTTGCACTTTCAGAGTTCACTTTATTGCAGTTTCTTTGACACTTTCTAGCAGTTCCTCTAAAAAGCTGTTTTATTTGACAATTTTGGGTTAACCTGAGTTAAGGCCAATTTACATAGCAGCAACATGTTTTTTTACTGAAAACCTGAACGAGATGGTTTTATTGATTGATGATGTGTAAAAAAAGGACAAAAAATGAAGGGGAAAGAAAAATTCTGTTCCAGCGGGGAAATTGACATTTTAGCTCGAGAAATTTTGTTAGCATATGTTTTGTCTTTTTTCGTATTTTATCATGTTAGCTTTATCTATCCCGCTCGCACTGTTTCCTTACAATGTTGTAATAATGTAAATTGGCCTTTAACCTTTTATAGCAGTTTTCGAACCCCGAGTTTAGCCAAGGGTTCGGTAGAGTTAACTACTACATACATACCTATAAAACTGACAATATGAACCAAAACCCCCGGGACTATAAAACACAAGCGATGAAGTAGGATTTGCACATGTGTGAAATAGTTTTTTATGAACGCTTTTAAGATAGGAATAAAGAGAAAAGTAGTCCGAACATGAATCATCGGTCTACTTCCTCTATATTAAGCCGTTCATAAAAAGCAGTTCATGTGTGAGTTGCAATTTCTGCTTCGCGGCTCGTGTTTTATAGTCCCGGGGGTTTTGTATGAACACAAAATACCTACCACTACAACTACAAAACTCAAAATTCATGTTTTATTTGCTGCATTTTCAGGGTTGAACCCTGACTTTCCCTGAAAGTGCAAATGAAATTCAACATCAGTAAAGACTCTTCAAAGGCTTGCCTTGTAGACAATTTGCATACCAACGCACATGCCATGTCCCCTCATTAACGAACATAAGAAACCCGACTTCGAACATGCAATGCATAAGAAACCCGACTTCGAACATTGCAATGTTCATTGACCAATTTATCTAAATAAGAAGGAAAAAGCAAGAAAATTTCACAATTTGCCTATCTATTAAGAAATATGGCGAGTTCTACCTACATATATAATGAGAGATGAAAAGGGATAAAACATCCGACTTAAAAGTTTCAAAGAAATTCAGTACGTCTGCTTTATTCATCTCTCATCGGGCCATTCCACACCTTTATTCCTGCGGCTTTATTCAAACCGGTTTGACAACAGTCCGCATTTCCACACCTTTATTCTTGCCGCAGTCATCACTTCCATGTACGAATAGAGGCGTTGTTAGAATGTGTGTAAATTACTTGCTCTCCTCTTTAGAAAAATCTTGTCCCTATGGTTGTGTTAGTAAGTGACAATACGAGAAATAGGTTTGATTTGTGCGGCAAATTTCTCTCCAAAGTGCCGCACTTTTGTAGATATTTCCCTCTGCTTCTCCAATAAAACCGGTGTGAATAAAGCCGCGTGAATAAAGGTGTGCAATGGCCCATCATCAATAATTAGATTGACAGAGAAAAAGTAGGCACGGTACACGGTATAGAGAATACAAGGTATGCTTGGCCCGAACACTACTTCCACAATTTTTTTATCTCGTGATGTCATTTCGGAAAAAACTTGCTGCGCTCTTTGAAGAATTATGGTTGGCTTCTTTGCATAGCGAAAAGAGTATTTTTTCGTGTGAGAATTAGTTGTCTTTTTAGAAATCCTTGACGGATCCAGTGAGATTTTACGTGTTTCCTAAAGACAGGAAAGTGCAGAAGCTGTGGATAAACGCTTGCTACGAAAATGTTAATATTGTGGAAAAATGTGGCAACAATTTCCATACGACATTTGCCGAGATGAGGTCACGGCCAAGTGTCAATTTGCCCCTCGGGCATACCTTGTATTCTCTATACCGTGGGCACGGTATACAGAATACAAGGTATGCTCGAGAGGAAAAATGACATTTGGCCGTAACCACGGTATGTTAAGGGGAAAAATGAATAGAATATAATAGAATTTTTCAGAAATATAACCAGAAATTTAGGCAAAAATGGCGGAAGTAGTGCTCGGGCTAAACATACCTTGCCTGCTCGGCCCGAAAACTACTTCCGCCATTTTTCGCCGAAGTGACATCACTGCGATAAGAATTTTTGGATATGGTTGAAAAATTCTAAAAATAGTCATGAATAAATATGCTAAAGTTTGCGCAACGGAGCATTACTACAAAGAAGTAATTAATTAATAAATTACTTCAAATTTCTACATAATTTTGCTGAAGTGACGTCACGGCCGTGTCATTTTGCCCCTCGAGCATACCTTGTATTCTGTATACCGTGGGTTAACTCGAACTGTCAATTTTTGCACGGTTGACCGAAATTTCTACGTGTCAGTGAGCAATTGGCTTCACTTTTGCCTGATTGTTTCCACTTTTTTTCCTTTGTATGCTCGAAGTACATAATTAGCTCTGTTCGATATAGGTTCTAGGCATATTACACAGGACTTCTTTCCCCTACAAATATGGCGGATTACTAACCCCAGGACTTGAAGTATATAAAACATTCTGGGACTTTAAAACTTGGATGACAATTCGACTTTGGCATGTAAATCGTCACTTTTAAAAGTAGCCTTTACCACAAAAACACTTTTCTTGACAAAAATCATCCAGTTTTCTGTCTGCTAGATGCACTGCCACTAACGTAGAAGTAAAGAAATTACTTTTTAATTCTTTACTTGCACTGTCCGAATGGGATTAAGAGAATGTAAAACTATTTTGTTATTATTTTAGTCGAATTGTAACAAGCTGCTTTTTTATATGTCAATTTTTACACTGCAAAGTGGACCGAAATTTCTACGTGTTAGTAAGCAAATTGGCTTCACTTTTGCCTCGTTGTTTCCGCTCCTTCCGTTGCATGCTCGATGAGTGCAAAGTATAAATGATGAGTGTACGAAGGGTCAGACCAGGGGCAGGATTACGATAAGTGGTGAATGGTGAGTGCGAGTTCCTTCTCACCCTTTGAACTTCATAAGTGATTATGATCTTTGGCGAGTAGGTGAATGGTGAGTTCGAATTTATTTCTCACCATAAAAAGTGATTACGATGGGTGGTGAGTGGTGAGTGGGAGTCACGTCTCAGTGTCAAATTTATTCACCGAGGTTTTCGCTTGGGAGTGGACAATTTTAGGAAGAAAATTTGCAAAAATAAATTAGAATTCTAGTAATTTTAAGTCTAGTCTAGTTGAGTATATTTTTCTTTGTATTAGTTTAAACTTTTAATAACGAGAACTTTCCTTTTATATTTGATAATGTATACATACGTAATCTATATTTCAGTATTAATTTAAACAATAGTTCCTATAAAAAATTTAGTTACTTCATTTTTTCCATAACTTTGTGATATATATTATTAAGATCCGTCTGCAATACATATGTGATATCACTATGAATTAATGTTTTTTTTTT